>JAYMTG010000036.1:0-56877 GCA_036897565.1 Pelargonium exstipulatum | reverse complement strand
AATTACCTTTTTCTCTTCACTTTATAGGTATAAATTGTGTCAAAGATACCCCCTTCAGGGAACCGAAAGGGCAGTAATTAGACTAATTATAAAATGGAGACCATTTGAGCTTCACGATCTTGTGCGACTTCATTTCTTTCCCAATTCCATTCTCTAACAGAGACTAGAGGAGCTCAGGTTTGATAGATGACAGAATCTCTCTCTCGAATTAGCGAATTAGGAAGTGGTGGATATTCAACTTTCCAGAAACTACTGCTTGAAAGGAAGTTGAACCTACGAAAAAAGGATTCTGAGTTCTTTGCTCTACCAAAGAATTCTAATTATTTCGAGTGGGGATATACTTGATAGCTCTACTAAAAGACAAAGAAGAAAGATAAAGATTTCTTCTAATTTCTTCTATTTAAAAGACACTGTTCGCTAGGAGAATCAGATTCGAACCCGCGTACATCATCTCAAATTAGTATTGACGTACTTTTCTTTCTAAATCTGTCTAATCTGTTAATAAACTCTTTAAGACATCTACGAAACTTAACTTAGATAAAAATGGAGGGTCAAAATTGAAACTCATTCTATATAAGCTATTCTTTTCTCATTTTTTGAGCTTTCTTTTTCGTGCTCTCAATTCTTTGTTAGACTAGGACGACTTGATGGAAACCCTTGCATTCTAGTTCTTTCCAGGAAAGATTTCACAAGCGCGTTCTAACAGATATTTCTAAAGTCAGAATCGGTAGGTACTTTCTAGCTAATTCTTTGCACTTTTCACTAGCTTTCAGAAGGGCTTTCAAGAGTACCAGCAAAGAAACTCTCTCTTTAAGTGATTTTCATTCCCCTTGTTTTGCTGCCTGCCCTTGGGGTTCAAAAAAGATTCTAGTTACTTTTTTACTTCTATAATAACTAGTCCTTATTTAACTATTCCAAACTAATAAGATAGATTCTAATTCAGTTGCTAGTTTATGGGGTTCCCTGGTCAATAATGAAAGAAAGACTATATGCTCTACTAAGACTAAAAACACTTTAAGACTAAGAAATCTATGAATCTACCTTCCCTTATTTTAGCTTTTCCGGGCTTTCCAGAGATCGGTGTTTTTGAATGACTTCTCTATATAGGATAAAAGTCAGCATCAAAAAGCATACAAAAAGGAGAAGTTCAGGTTTTTTGCTTCTGAAAAGATGCTCGAGTAACAAATATGAGATAATCAGGGCAGGGGTTGAAGTTAAAATTCGGCATTCCCTGTCTTCAATTTTATACTGTACCCTTGCGAAAAAAGAGTATTCATTCTTGTCCTTATACTACACACCTTCATATGAACTAGTTTACTAGAGCACAGCACAGTCCTTGCGAAGAGCAAACAGCATATAGTGCTCAAAAGGGAATACCTTACTACTTTGCTTTGTTATATAACCTATTCAAGTATCAGAAATTACTTGGACCTTCTTTCAAAGCTAAAAAATGACTCCTATTATTTTACCAGGAAAGTTTATGTAGTATATATTTTTTCGTATAAGGTCTCATTTTCTAGATTAGAATATTCTAGTGGAGTCCCATGAGCTGAGAGTAATAAAGTAATTTGTTGAGAAAAACTCTGTCTATTAGAATTCTCATACCGAAAGCAAAGCGACTAGCCCAAATATCAGTAAGGAAAGTCATTCTCTTTCAAAAATAGCTTTCTTTGCATCGGTTATTATTCAATTCATCTTAAACACAATTCAAAAACTTAACCATCCATTGTGTTTTATGAAAATACATGTGTCTCTTGTAGGGTGCAAGTAGAAAGAGATTCCTCTTTTGCGCCCAACTGTGCTATCAGTAGGAGCGCATCTACTCAAATATTCCTTCTATTTAGTAAAAACCTACATTTTTATTGAATAGGAAACCCCTACTTCATTTTGCGGATTTTCAATCTTTTTGTAAATTATTAGCTGTATACTTCTGTGAATTCTAGAATCTTGCCATTCAAGCAGAGTCAATCCAACAGCATTTAATAAGAGCAGCCTCTATCATGCATTAATCCAACTGACGAATTCAATCTATTATTAGCACAAGCCGAATAAACTACAAATTCGGTCAGATAAGGAATGTCCGTATGTCCAAGTCAATTAGGTACCTAGTCATATGAAAGAGTCCTATAGCTCTCAAACGAGCGGCTACCACTGCATTGGGTATGAGATCAAAGGTCACCAGTGTTTTTCTTACTTTTATAAACCCATTTCTGCTAAGGAATTTCCGATACAAACAAGATAAATCTTGTCTCTCTAAGGGATAGCCTTAAGAAGTAATAAATCTATAACTATCGTAGGGATTGCCCTATAACAAAAGCCTATCTGTAAAGTAGATCTAAGAGCGCTTCCTACGGATAAAAGCTGACAATTAAAAAATTCTAGTAATTTGTTTATAACTACAACAGGCTCCCGCCCCTTAGTGGAAAGGTTTAGTAGTAATGCTTTTCGTTATGTCACTTTTTGTATTTGTACTTTTCTTAAAAGTGTTTATCCTTCTTACTTTTTCTTTATTTCTCGCAATAACTAGACTATACCTGAAAAACGAACTCTTTACTTTAGCCAAAAGTAAAAACAATTAGCAAGAGGCCTATATCTTATCCTATATAAGACAGTAAGACTATAGGGAATCAAAAGCATTCCAGTATTCCCTATACACCTTTTTGTTGGGCCTAGGGTCAAAGAAAGTTATGTCACTTGGTTAGTACTTTTCGGTCTTTTTTACTATGCATAATTCAATTAGAGGTTCTCTATTTCTTTGAGTACGAACGGCCCATTTTCAAGTTTCAGAGGTTACTCTCGTTATTGTGAGATGGGTGCAGCGTCCCTTCCCCCTTTCCATCTCAAGCATTTCTTATAAGTGACAAAGGCAGATTGCTGTAGTACCTTTTCAGAAAGTAAAAAGACCCGTTCTTCCTAAGGTTCTTGTTTTAGCTGTACTCTTAGTAAGCGCTAGCCCTGTGGTTGCTATATCTTAATTCATACCCTGTTTCTTAATTACTTCTCTAACCTGGAAAAAGGAACCCGGCATTCTTATGGTACCAACTCTTACTTGCTGTTTCAATTCTTACACCTACTCTTTATAACAAGGTTTGCTTCGAGCTTTCTGAGAAAATAAAATAGAGATTTTGTATCAAATTTCATTTTAATAGGAGTAAGTTAGTGTTTTTTTAAAGGTTTTTACTAAAACTCACTATCTAAATTTATTTCATTTTTTAGAGTGCTCTCAGGATACTCCTAATTACTACCTATATTAGGTCTCACCGAGAAAGAATTAATACATTCTAGACTAAAAAAGGGGAAGACCCTGCCAAAAATAGATGCTTAAGAGGCCTTCCTGTTCTTCAGTATTACCTTATTATTCTATACCTCTGGGGGTTTATCTACACTGTAATTTAAAAACTTTACTAAATTTCTAGAGTATACCCTGTGTGTAGAACAGCTGAACTATACATCTAAAAAAGAGCTCCTTTGCAGCCATCAAAGAGCAGACTCAAGGAAAGCCCCTTAACTATTTATGCTTGTTCTTGTTCAACCCTCTAAACAGAAAAGAGGCGTTCCCAAAAAACTTGTTGTATACTCTAAAATGAAAGTCTTACTGTGTACTTTTAGATAAAGCTACTCCAATAAGATAGGGTAGAGCGGGATTTACAAGAGTCCCCGGAGCATAAACAAATTATACTATCTCCCACACTAACGTTAGTAGTGTTTTAAGGCATGCTCCATTTTTAAAATTTTTGTCTTTATCAAATTGAGGAGGCAAGGTGTAGCTGATTATAGAATTTTAATAAATAGTAAAAAGTAATCCAAAGATAATATGTAAATTGCACAACTTGTAAACATTTCCGGGTACTCAAAAGGGTTTCCAACAAGCTTTTTCATAATAAAGGAACCGCGTAATGGAGGCTTTGGGGTCTCTTTTAAAGCTGCATCTCCAATGCCTTCGTAGTCATAAATTCAAGATTCTCGAGAGGAGTTAGTGATACAGGTTTTTCCTAGGACCCTTCAACATAAAATGAAAAACAAAGAATTAGTAGTCGGATAATAAAGATAAAAAAGATTTAGTATGTGTATAGTTTTTCGTTCAAAAAAAGTTTGATAAAGTACAGGCTTAGGACCTCCAATTATATTTACTTATTTGTAGAATGATACTTAGTTCGAAAGTAGGAAGACGTCAATTTGCGGAAGTTTAGTAAAGTAAATCTTCTTTGGAATGAGGACAGCTAGCGTTTGGTGTTATACTGTGATGAACAGAATTTAGTACTCGGAACTAAAAAGGCAGTGTGTCTAAGGAATAGGTATCCATAACATCTTTATTCTTGAATCTGATCTCAGTTTTTACTGGCCTGGATATCTGGGGCTTCCCATCGATATAGAATCCTGTTTTTTAAGTGCAGATACTCTTTTAGAAGTCCTACATTGACTCTTTAGTTAGGAATATATTAGAATGCCCTATAAAAAGGACATGGAACAGTATAACCAGGATCTCAGACCTATTTCTCTTACACTGAGGAAATTATATGTTTCGAAATAAAAAAGGATCCCTATCTCCCGTGCTTCCACTCTAGAAATTATAGGAGCTTGACACCGAGCCTCTTGCGTATTATTAAAAAGAGAATCCTTATTAATTTATTTTTTAGACCTATTCGTTGAATATCAAGAAATTTGGTTATAACTAATACAATAAACCCGGGACTTCCCATACTAGAATTATAAATAAAAATACTTGAACTGCTCCGTTTTATAGACTGAAGTTAGGAGTCCCCTGCCTGCTTTATACTTCGAAGTAAAGGGATATCCCCTGATAACTTATACATAGTTATAAGTATAATTAATTAGAAAAAACAAGGTAAAAATAGTTAATAAATTCAACTACAAGTATGAACGAGGTTTCTTGTCTTGAAAAGAGTTGGGATTAAGCGCTTCCATATCCATAAGTATATAAAACAGGATACTAATTATTGATGAGGTTTTAAATAAATAATATAGCATAGAACTCAAAAAAATATAGCGATACAACTTGCATTAAACCAGAACAGTTAAAAATATGCAAGAAAAGGGAGCTACTGACCTTAATTTCCTTACAGATTTTAAATTCTTTTGGGGGTTTATCTTGAGGATTACCCCTAAGGAAATAGGTAGACCCCGCGGGAGATACCTATTGAAAGGTTTCTTTATCTTATACTTATATTGTTAGGTTTTAGTTCCATTAGATTCAACAAACAAGGGAATTCGTATAAGCTTAAAAGTATGTTTATACTAGTTTTCAGTTACTGTCTTGAATAGCTACTTTATATCGAACTTTTACTATCATGGGGTCTCCCAAATATTAGCAAATATCTGCTAGATATCTACTATCAAAGTAGGGTTAGTAGCAAAATATATAATCCAAAAGAATTGGAATTCATTTCTCTATAGTTGTAATGTTTCGTAATGGGAAACCTCCTGGATCCTATATATCCATATCTCCCCGGGGCCTAGATCGAAACCTTTTTTACCGGGGCTCCATATGTATTTATTATACGGTTCTATTTTGGTATGCTAAAATATAACAAACTGTTTGACTCAATTTAAGAATGTTCTAATTAGAGGCTCCAGAAACTAAGAATCCTACAAGTATAATTCAAAGTGTTCTGTAAAAGGTATTTTAAGTGATTGGATTATACTAAATCTCATACCTACTAAGTCTTTAGGCTTGCCTACAAAAGGGGAGAACCGAGTATCCCGGGGTAATAGAACTCCATAGGAGAAGAATGACAAGAATAGGTTCAAGATAAAAGAAACAGGGGTTCATACTTTTCATAAGTAAAGAGGAGTGTCTAAATGTCAGTGGTTAAGAAATCACTTATATACAAATCTATTTATCTGGTCTCGTGAATACTCTAGGTATAGTAAAGCGAGCATGTTCTTTCGAGTCTTTCGTATTTTGAAATGGTAAAGCATTAGTTAATTGGATCAGATGTTATGGGTTAAAGTTGAGTCATTGCTAAATAAAGTCAGCTCTTTTTTCCTCCAATTCAAAGCTCTTACTATTTTCCTTTTAAGAGCCCTTTTTACGCACCCCAGCCAGCAACAACTTCTTATGTATGATTTTTTCTATTTCTTCAAATTCTGTCCATTTTATTTTATTAGAGTTTTTAAATATTTATAATATAACTTTACTTAAGAATAGAATAATATGCTTCTAGAAAAGCTTCTTACCCGAATTCAATGGGTCTTAATTAGAGAAGCCTTTCAAATGAAGAAAATTTGCAAAGAATTTGACGGTCAAAGGAGCAAAAGCTTTGACTTAGGGCTACCTTTGCTTTCTAACAAAAAAGCAGGCGGATTATAACGAGTGAAAGAAACCTGTTACTGAAAACCCAGTGGAAGACCTAACCTAGAGTTCTTGCGGAATAAAGATAAAAGGAAAAAGCAGTCTAATATTCTTTCTCGCACCGAAATTGCCTCTGAATATTCCAATACTAAGTAAACACCCCAGTTTCAAAAACAGGAGAGTAGTTCCTACAGCTCCGTTGTTTGCCTATATCAGCTAGTGATTTTGGAGTGAATATCGTAGTGGGATTTTATAGTCCTAAGGAACTTGTGCCATTAACATCAAGTGCATTGAATGAAGGAAATTTTTAGGTATTTTGCCCTTTACTGAAACTTCCCAGTTTATTTTCTTTTATGAAGGAGCCTTTTGCGGATGATTAGAAATTTCAAGAATTAGTTAAGCTAAAACTATTATCACTTAGGAAAGTCTACTAGAACTTGTTCTTAAAAAAGAAAAGCGTCTAGCATAGATGGCTAAAAAGGTTTGAGTTGAGTTCCTTTACCCTTTTTTTTATACTCTGATTCAGAATACCTTGTTCTCAATACCTATAAACACCTAAAAGCTTCTTCGGAGCTTTACTTTGTTATTCTTCATACCTGTACCTGTTTTCTTAGATTTATCTCTTTGTTAAGCATTCCCCCACATTATTTGCATTCTTTTGAAACTTTCAACCAGCTTTATTGATTTAGACTGACTTTGAAAAACCAGGATTAGAAGCAAACAAGCAACGCTTTCACTTCAAAATTGTAGGAATCAAAAGATATTCTTAGATATTACACCACTTTAAGTAAACACTTTGAATCAAAAAACTTTTAAAGACAACACCATATTAATTAGAACAATATCAAAACCCATTGGATAAGAATTTCCGTGTCCTAAAACAAGAATTAGTCTACCTCGTCACAGTCTTTGCCAGGCTTTGTTCGTTCCCCCAATCTTAGTAAATAGAGCACCTTTCGGAGAGATAGAAATCATTCTAAGTGTACGAATCTAGTTATTTGAACTACTTTATTTTCTATTATACGATCTTTAATTATATTTCTAATATATAGAAGCGAAAGACTCCAGTTTCTTAACTTAAGTCCTTGAGCATTTGAATTATCCATATTGAATCCTTTGGATTTGCTTGGGCTCCCTTTAATTGGGCATAAGACATTGAACTCATCATACTATCTATAGAACATAAATTTCTTTTCTTGAACCTATTAGTAGTAGGTATATACTATCCTTCTACAAGGGACTCCTAGGCGCATAACCAATAATGAGCCTTTGCTATATCACAGGGGATAAATCCCGTGACTTTACTTATGGTTTTCTGTCTTAATTTGCTGAGAAAAAGTGAATACGGATACTCTCTTAGCTCGTCAATTTCCTTTACTAAAACATCTATATCCGCTCTTTCTATTTACTTGTTTGTGTTTTCCGAAGGTAGTCCGTATAGTAATAACAACCATACTAATAATGTGAGCTGAACCTTTTTCATTAGTTAAAGAAAGACCGGGAACATAAGGAATTTGAAGAAGGAGTCTCTTGTGTTGAGCCCAGTAATTCACCTTCTTCAAGGTAAAGAATAAAGCCTTAGATTGAATCTTATTTCTTTACAATTTTCTTAATTATTTAAAATAGAATACTAGCAAAAAGGGGTCTCTTAGGCCTACGTGATCCTTTTCCAAGGATTCTTCTTTATAGAGGGAGGGGTTACTGATAGTATACAAAACTACTAAGAAATCTGGATCATCCGGAAATCCAAATACAGTTTTTGGAAGTAAGCCTAATAAGGGTAAAGCCCAGTAAACTTGATGCTACACCAGTACAGAAAGAACTATGATTCCGGAATTTTATACACTAAAGTCCTAGTCGAGATTTGAACTAAGCTATATAGAATCCTTTCTAGGATACAAGAAAGGCGTTGTATTGTGCCTTTTTTACTCTGTAATTAAAGCCTCGGTGGACTTTATGAGATTTCATTAATATAGTCCTATCTGATAGAGCACGAGTCCCTATAGAATCCGCTTTTGATTCAGTTTACAAAGCAAAGGGGCGCCGAGAGGGTCGCTTTATCTTTATATAGAGCATCTCTAGAATATTTTGATTATATATGAAGAAGTGTGATGAAACTTGATTTCTTATTGGCTTTGTAACCCTTCTGCATACTACTTACACTTAATAAGATTACACTTAATAAGACTCCGTTTTTTATTTTGAACTGGCTAAGGAAAACTCTTTACTTTATCTTATCAAATCTATACTGGGTTCTATACTCAATTCGCTGTAAATCGCAGTAAAAGCACTGAAGTGAAAGCCTGTTTTTGCTGTTGGATTTAGTGTAAGGTTAACTATCCCTATACTATCTTACATTAACCATTACGAATCGGGTATCTCTCTATCTTAAACTCCTTTAGCAGCCTTGGCTTACATATAACTCCAAAACCCAGAATACAAAATAACAAATAAGTACTCAATAATTCATTTACTTCTTAAAACTACTTACTTATATTCAAGCATACCTAAGAGGCTCCTCGAATGGATTATACTAGCCAGGATTCTTTTCATTTCGAGTTATGCACGGTGGTGTAACCAAACTTTCTTAACTCTATTAGACAATATATTTACAAGTTGATTCTTTTCTAGGACTAAAGGGGAGTTTTGCCTCCAAGTTCTGAAAAGGAGCTCCTTGGACCTCTCTAGCTAGCAGGGGACTTCGCATCTAGACAACTGGATGTCATAGGCACAGTCAGCAGACTTTAAAGACTCTATTTAACCTCGGTTTTGTTTGATAGGCCTGGGGTATATATATATAACCTCAACAAGGTTCCGAGTGCCGTTGGTTTTAAAACCCCGGTGAAAAAGGAGTGCCTTCTTCAAGAACTAGAGTTTTTGAATCATTTATATAAATATAGAATACTATAATTTTAGTACAATAAGATCCACTGGATATTTATATACCTTTTTAGTTATTAGAATGCTTAGATAGCTGAGTTGGTAGAGCACCCGTTAATTAGACCGGATGTCATGGGTTCAAGTGTTTACTCAGGTTAAAGGGAGCTTCTGGATAGCATAATGCAAAGAGAACGGGATTTACAGACTATTATACAAAAAAGACAACCCCGCTTAATATATGTACCTAGGTTCTGCACCAAAAAAGAGTTTCCTTTATAAAATAGGAAGGATACTGGATTACAATTTTCGAAAGTGATGTGCCTTTTATGCCGTATTAACCCCCCTTATACCCTTCTTTCCAATCTCTACACTTCCCATAAAATTGGAGTTGTGCAGGAGAATTCTCTATACCAATTAAAGATATTCTAGAAGTTCTATGGGTGCGATTGAATACCTTGGCTTGTAAACTAGGAGTACTTCTCCCATACCAGATCATCTATACACAATTTTGCGGTATTTTCATTGATAAAGTGGGCCAAAAGTAGAGTTCTAGAGTATATGAGTTAGAGTACTGCCGTACTTTTGCGTAAAGAATTAGAATGACTTTTGCAAATATTTGCTTGAATTTTATAAATTACTTCCTATTTTTTTTTTAGCAGCTCTTAGGACCAACCAACTCTTGTACTTAGGAGACTACTGTTATAGGATTCGAAAATGAGATTCCAGTTCGATATTTCACTAAAAACTCGGTACGTTAGCTAGGAGTAAAATCTGTCAGCACGTAGTATTTTCATTAACTAACTTATGCAAAAGACCGGAAAAGAAGAAAAGAGTCAGTCTAGTTTCCAGTTAACTAAAGAAGAGGACCCCTTTTTCAAGAGTAAGCTCGTCGGTTAAGTAAGAAAAACTCGATTTTTCTGAAGCGTCGTAGGCTTTCTTTAATAGCAAAGAGCTAATCCGAAAAACAAGAATCTTATATATAGAAGAAAAGCTTTTTTATACAATTGTTGTTGAGAAACAGAACATTCAGGTTTCTGGCTTTCAAGAAGTTTAAGGAAAGCTTTAACAAGTATACAGGACCATAAGGAATTGAAAGCGTACTTATTTCACCCTTTTTTCTGTGTAGTGTAACTCGGTTAGTAGAGCAAGGATGAGCTTGACCGTAATGTATGGGTTCGAGTTCATTTGATCGATGGTATTTCTTCTCTATTGCCCGCCAACCAATTCAATGTCTTAGCCAGTGAGTTATTTTTTTCTGGCCAATGTCTTAACTATAACCGGAATCATTTCTATCTGCTGCAACAAACTACACTTATGGACTTCTTATCTCTCTTGTTTCCCTAAAAACGGGCTGACTTCAACTATAATTTTAGCTACGTAGGTTCTAATCCCATATCCCATAAAACGCTGCTTGCTGGCTTCCTTTCAAACTCTTCTTAATACCTCTTTATGTATTACCTGTAGTTTACTCTTTTTAGGTTTACGCTTACCGGTTGTTAGAGAGCCTTCTTACTTATTCTGATACCTCCTATCTGGAATATAGAAAACTGAAATGACTCTTCTTTTTCTTGGGTAGCTGCAGATTAGTTAAGGAATTTAGAACTAAGACAACAAAACAACGATCCACTCTTAAGAGCACCAAGAAAAGCAGCTACATGGACACGGTTTAATACAAAAAAGCACATAGGAGGACGAGAATCATTGAAAATGGAAGCCCTTTCTTGTAGAATTGTGAGGTTAATAAGAGCTCTGAACAAAGTGAAGAGGAGTCTTTTATATTCAAGGCTGCTTCATTTTGGTAACGTGTACTTTCTCGCAAAGATTAGAAACATGGGTTTCAATCTGTTACCCCTCACTCTAAACTCGGATACACTCTTTAATTCTGGAATTGTTTATGTTATAAACTATATAAAGTGAAACTGCTAGATTAATAGGAGACTCTTTGATATTTTTTTTTTCTAGTATAACATTTTTATACTTCTTGCTTTTTGGGTACGGGCGATCGATAGACATGGCTTATGGATTTACTTTTTTGTAACTTAGGTAAAAAAAGAATCAATTCTAACTTTAGTAGTATAAGTGAACTCAATTAACAGTAGTCTTTATAATATGTCAGAGGTTGTTGACGGTACTAGAGCTAAATCAAGAAAAGCAAGGAAACTCGCGGGTTTTTACAGGTATTTCAATCTAAAAGCTATTTTGATTTGAAACAAAGAAACATTAAGTGTATATTAAAAAATTTACAACGTATAAGGATTTATATCCCAGTTTTAGAAAGTTTCTTTATTTCAAAAAGAGTGGATCCTAAGTCTTTTTTATAATAGTCAGAGTTTTTCCCTGTGCAATAGGTAGATCCTATTTTGGTTGTATCTTTTTTAAGGTTGACAGAGTACAGGAGGACTCTAGTTGTCTGTACTCCGGATTACTTTCAAAATAAAAATGAAAGTAACAGTATGTAATTCTATGAGGGCTTTCTCATGGACTCAACCCCTCTACCCTAGAATCCTTTTTTCATACATGGGTCAATTTTTGTTATAAAACATATATACAATGTAAATCTTTTTATTAATTTAAAAACAGGACATAACAAATAAGGAACCTGTCTTCAATAGAACTATAGAAAAGGGATGATAATACAGAATATTATATATAAACTACAGAGGTACCTGAGAACGATTCATAGATTATTAAGTTAGATACTTAAGCGTTTCTCTAAAAAAAGAAGCCAGCTTTTGTTGAGTTTGTACAAAGTCATTGATTTATTCTTCTATGGAACTCTGCCTTTACAATATTATTAAAAAGGGATACTTGGATATATAGTTACGGAGCAATTTTTTTATACCATACTAAACTAATCCAAACTGAAAGTAAAAGCTTTTTGAGAGAACCTTAAGTGAAATGAAGAAGATTTAAAGCGTCTATACCCCTACTACGATCGTACGGCACAATTCTAAAGTTTCAAAATAAAGCAGTAGCTAGCTAAAAAGACTATATCCTTGTGTTACTTAGCGTGGTTTCCTCTAGTTACTTAAACCTTCTACTTTGAAGTATATCTACTATATTTTGCTTTACTCATGGGGTACTTTTTGTTAGGCAAATGAGGAAGCATTGGCCTACACTCATCCTCAGAAACGCAGGATCCCCTTTAACTTATATATTAAATAGAATACCATACCGCGTAGTAAGAGACGATTCATAAGAAGAGATATTGTGTCGAAGACTCAGAACTTTAGCTGATAAGGGCAAACATTTATGGTTTAGTAATTGGTAAAGTGTTTCAAACTCATAATTTATTAATCCTAAAAATAGGCGATTCAACTTGATATAATGGGATTGCCCAATTTTCACCAGGTTACAGGCGCGTGTCTAGGATTTTGGAAAAACCTCATTCCAAAGCCAATAAGTCATTTTTTGTCAACTGCTTTTTGATATTGAAATTCAAGGTAGAACATACTTATCACTCCAACCGCGGTAGCCTCCTTTTGGCACCTAATTTCAATTTCTTAATTGGAGTTATTGTTAAGACTATTAATCTATGAAAATGCGGATTTAAGGATAATTACTGCATTGTATCCTTGTTACCTCTATTTTTCCTTTTTATAGCATAAATAAAATCTATGAACAATTCCCAGATTCTCTAAGTCATCCTTTTTCTCTCAAGAGGATGAGAACACCACTTAATATCAGATTTATCCCGTTACCCTTGCGAGTTTATTAGGTTAAGTTTGAGTCTTGTGCCCCCAAGAATAAAAGTCCTTGTCTTCTATAATCTATAAGGAAGTCATTTCATTTTTTAAGCCGATATTCTACTAAAAATTGATTATTGTAATTATATATTTTGTTTGTAAGAAGTCCTAACAAGGATTTCCTAAGTCTCTGTATTCAAGGGTTCGTATTGCAAGTATCTATTATATATCTTTTTTACCCAGCACCCTGTTTTCGAATCCGGTACTTTATCCGATAAATTCAGGAAATTCTCATCAATCTAGAAGAGACTCTCTTTTTCTCATAAGAATAGAATTCCAATCCAAGTAAATAGATAGTTTGTTCCTAGGGTAACCTTATAAGGGATGCATAAAACCCAACTTACCTTAACAAAGACAATAGTAATTCATAGAATTCTCCATAATTTTTGTACAAAGACCAGAATTCAAATGTTATAGTATGGTACCGAGGCTAAGTAGCGAGATCTTACCTATGGAACCCTTTGTCCACCAAGGCACTGATATAAGAATTTTGATCGAAAAGTTAAAAATATCAGAAGAGCCCTCTCAGAGTACCGAGTTCTATATTATTTACTAGTAAAGTCGTGAGTCCTTTATGATTTTGAAGGCTAATAATGCGCAAGAATTCCTAGTTTTGATGAAAATCTATTCCAGATATATAAATACGTGTCGTAAACTAACCAGATATTCTTCTCACATTCTACGTCTATTCCTATTGCTTTATCAAACAAGGTTTTTTTTGTTTTATAAATAATTATTCAAGTGTAGTTTCTTATAAGTCCTAAAGTTTCTTTATTCAATTTCTATCTTGTGTGTACACTAAAATTCTAATGATAAGTCGACTTGTAAGGATACCCGTTAAATATGAGAATCATGAAAAAGGCCCACAGCTGGGTTACTAATCAAAATTTGAGCTTTTCGGGGTCCTACTGATGCCATTAATGATTTTTTGATTTTGAAAGTACTTGGATTTACTGAAGAAAAAAGAGTTGTTACATCCAAGGCTAGACTTCTTGGATTCCTTGGTTAGAGTACCGCTGCCCAACCCCGAGTGCCAGTAGCAAAAAAGTTTTCTATGAATTCTGACAAAAGTCATAAGTGTTGTATATATGATATAGAGATTTATAATAAAATATAGGATAACTCGATTACTGCTACTCTACTATAATAAAAAGAAATAGGATATCAAAAATAGCTAACGGAATAGTCAAATCTTTAGAATAGGCTTTACTAAAGCAGCTTTTTAATATCTTATATAGAGTATCGACAGTACAGAGTACCAGGGGCATACTCTATATAAGCGGGGAACCATAGCCAAGTGGTAAGGCATGAGTCTGCAAAACTCACATACGTCGGTTCAAATCCGACTGGTTCCTACATATCTCATCCGGGAATTTAAGAAATTTATCTTGTTTGATATCCGAGTCTAAAACCCCTGAATGGTATAAGAATGGTATAACGCTCATGGTGTTATTTAGAGTTTGATAGGAAAAATTTCCAATATCCTACCGCGTGTTTAATTAGGAACTTAAATTCAGAAGCTTTTGCCGAAACTAGGTTAGAAATATAGAACTATAACGTATTCCGAGACAAGAGGGAGATCTAAAGTAAGACTTTAAATAAACAGTATAAAAATTGACTATCTAGAGCGGGGTCGCTAGTACTAATTGATTAAAAAAAGATTAGTAATGCCTAAAATTGTTACAGAATAGAATCAATAGCTATTTCTTGAAATAATGGTAAGTCCGTTCCCTTTACTGTGCTTTACTTATCCTGGACTAACTTCACTTTTTTGAAACTCTCATTTTTTGTAATTTTTGAGAAGGGTGTCGATCTAAATCCAGTACTTTTTATATAATAGACTCCTTTTTCTTAACAAGAAATTTCTTATAAGTCGGGATTACAAACAATATTCCTAATTTTTAGTGTTTTACTTCTATGTTATCATAAATTAGGGGATACTGTAGAGATAGAGCTTCATAAGGAATCCCTTTTTGCTTTTTGGATTTTCTCTCTATAATTCTATTATATAAAAGGTGTAATATTTTACAATCTAACTTGTACTTAGGCTGGATGTTTAGTTTATTTTGGGAAGCCCCTATTTCTTATTCCGAGGGAGTCCTAGACGAAAGTTGTGAATATTTTAATTAAGCTATCAATCAATATAAACTCTTTACATCTAATCACTTATAAAAACAGACTTTTACGCACTTCCTACTTTGTAGGTTTTTCAATTGAAGCTACCCACACCCGACATACCAGGGTGTTCAAGCCAACTTTGATAAATTTGTTAATTTCGAGCAAACGATAAAGAATAGTAGTAAACTATTTGTCTTGAAAAATCCTAGAAAGAGAGAGGCACTAATGATAATATCCGAGGATTTCCTTGTATTTATAAAAGAAAAGTGAGATATTATAGTAATTGAACGCATTCCTTTCGTCAATTCCTAGAAGTAAAACCCAAAATGAAAGACTATAAAAAACTCCAGGCCTGTTCTCTCTCTTAGAGTACTTCGGATTAGTCATTCTTTTAGAACAAGGAATTTCTTTTCGAAAGAATCTTAGGAATTGACTTGTTTTGCATTCCCCTTTTCTTAAAGAGAATATTTGTTAATTACTTATTTATCTAAGGAAACCCTGTTGGTATTAGTAGAGATCTTAATGAAACCGGTAAATTAGAAATCAATTAAGACTGAAATCACAAGTTCAAACCCTGACATCTAGGTTGTAACAGACCTCGGTAAAGGTTTCCACTGCTTTGAGGGATTTCTTCTCTAAAAAAAATCTTACTTTTATCCTATATACAAATACAAATAAGCACCTTCCTCTTTTGAATCTGCTGTCGGTAAAGACCTATTTTCAACTAGGGATAGTAATGAATTTCTATCTTATAAGACTAGACGTATAAAAAAATAGACCTACTATAGATGCGTATTGTATTTAAGTCTCATTTGTTTTCCAAACTAATAATATTGTAATAGGCGGTCAATTTATAAGATAATCACTTTTGTAGGTTTTTCTTTACCGAATCCCAATTTGAAGCTTACTTTAGAATTGCTAGGATGATCTTTTCTTTGTAAATGAGGAGGTGCTTAAATAACTATTATTGAAAAACAAGTTTTAGACCTAGAGCTAATTTAGGGATGTGCTCTTTTGGCTGTTAATAGGCCCCTATTTATATGAATAGACAGCAGTATATCTTTAAGGTTATCTTTTTTGCGGGTGCTGCTCAGTTTAATCAGAAAAAGAGCTAGGGTTGCTAGATTCAGAAGGCTTTATTAGTAACGGTGTACCTTTCCCCAATTGTTATTAAGTGCTCCGTGTTATGAATCTTTTTGTAGAGGTGAATAAGACTTTGATATATTGACAAGTAAATTGATAAATTAATAGCGGATCTATAAGGAATCAAAAGGATAAAGCAACTGGAGGAAACTTAGCATAGTTCTTACGCGGCTCCTGGTTATGATCAGTTTCCAAGTTGAAAAGGTCCGTATAAAACAATCTCTTGTAGGTTTTCCAAAAGCAAAAAATGGGAGGGTCCCTATAGGAGTCTAGTTAGTGTTCGCCAGCTTACATTCTATTTATAAGAAGCCAAACAAGTAGAAGGCGCTCCTCGTTTTTAGTAAATGGACTCAGATATTATGCTTGAATCGAAAATTCTAGTATATACTAAAAAAAATTGAATACCTTATCTCCGGATCATTTACAAGTGCGTATTAATATTTTACTGAAAAGGGTCGTCCTTACTCTCAATCAAATGAAAAAAAGTCTTTTTTACTCTAACATTATACTAACTCTATACAAAAAAGATTTTATTTTTATAGTATACAGATGATATCTGGGTTTCTAGGCTTTCCTTAGAATAGGGATAAAGTAATCTATTAAAGCACGTTATAAAGCGAGCTTAGAGTCTGTAAATACTAGGTTATTCACTTAAATATAATATTTGGATACAACTTCGCAATAGAAATCCTATAACTAGATCCCTTTTTTAGTAATGGTAGCTTCAAGCTAGCTTCTGATTAGTCTAACTAAGTCTTTGCATTATATGCAAAAAAGTCTGAGGATGCTTTTTGTTAATCAAACTTCCGCCTTTTACTGAAAAAATAAGTAAGAAGGACTCTCTGTTGGGAAGAAAGTAGTTATTCTCAAGATTTGAACCTTTATATATTTATTATGAAAAAACCCAGCGCACTCGTAAATAAAGTTATGGCTTTTATTATAAATCTAAAGAAAAGCTGCGGGTCTTATTGCACACAAATATCTCTTATTTGTTATATAAATAGATTTTATTCTTTATAGTATTTGGATAGTATTTGGGGTTCAAAACCAGTTTAGTTGTCAACTTGCTGCACATTTACAGGATTTTATTAGTCTTTTTATTAGTACTATAGACACTTGACTTCTAAAATAAACAATACGAACGCCAGTCGGGGACACTGCTTAAATATACAGTATAAATTTGAAAGTAAGTTAGCTCATCAACACCCGTGCTTTAAGTAGACATGGAGGAGCTCTCTGGTTATCTATGATATATAATCGCAGTTTATCAGCTAAAGTTTAGATCCTACAGAATGCGCTCTTTTGGGTTTCAATTCATTCTTTAAGTATTTTATAATTGAGTATAAGATATAGTCTCCATTTAGTTATCCCACTGTCGTAGCCTAGGTTGGTTGAAGAAGTCTTATGCTTAAAAGTAGCTGTTCATCTTTATTAATAAATCAAAAAACTAATAAAATAGAGGCAAATAATATATTATAATAGTGGAAAAACTCATCTTTTTCCGCGCGCACCTTTCTTTACTTCTTTTTTCACAAAAATGTTAGGGGTTTGCTAGTACTAGTCTCTGATCTATACTAATATTTATGTATTCTAAAGTAAAGAAGTTTATGTATCTCTCCTTTACTGTCAGAGATACGAGTAGTAGATTTCAATTAAACAGTAGTATCTCGTACCGCTTGAAAAGAATCCAGTAAAAGAAAGCAAGATTTTAAAAGTCTTTAACAGAATTGAGTGGCTGATGAGTTTCCAACTGTAAACCATAAAATTTTACGAATATAGAAGATCGAAGATTATATAATAAGCAATACTAGATAAAAGTATTCTATATTCACTCAAGAGTTCCGAGGGTAAAGCATTCGGAATCACTAAAATGAAGTATCTGAAGACGAGCTCTCCCTGTGCTTTTCCAAAAAAAACTTGTGTATTCGGTTGGATTAGCTATATTAGGATTTTTCTTTCTTTACGTATCGATATCTACTATGTAATAAGGATTTGGAAACTCTTCTCTTAATAAGCTTTTTTATATCCCGTTTACCATAGAGTGAAGTCCATGTGGATATACCATTATATATTCTAACTTCTTCGAGATATTATCGACAGCACAACAAAAGCATACGCTTAACAAGCTTATACAAGATTTCTAAAAGGCTAATCAGGTTTTTGTAAAGACTACTCATATTTAACAAAGGATTCATTTTTTTACTAGTTTACTAAAAGAAAAAACACAAGGAAGGCTTGAGGATTCTCCCAGTTTTGGCATACCCGCAGGGCTCTTTATACTGTTTTCGCATTAGAATTTAGAAATGTAGTGGATCCATAACGGCATCCTACTTAGAGCCTAAGGAGAGCTTTCCCCAACTATGAAAATGAAGTCTTATACCTTGCATACTTAATAACCAATTCTAAAACTTTTAGTGAAACAAGTCGAAATTTAAAAGGTGTACTTTTTATAAGCCATTAGTAATAAGATAAAAAGGAATGTATAAAGAATTAGTCCTTATTAAAAAGCAGCCAATTTCAAGTGGCAAAATACACAGTCTAACTTCATTTCTAGGATCCATAAGTGAGGCAAAGGCAAATAATAAAGGAGTCTCTTTTAAGTGATTGGGAGGGTTTCGTTTATAGAATTGCGTAAATGGATAGATATCCTTTGTTGAGATGAGAAGGTTTCTTTTGTGGTGACTTACTAGAACCGGGCTTTTAGTTCTTTGTGTACGGAAATCCCTATACAGTGATACCCAGTATTTTCTAGTCCTTCATTATCTAAAAAAATCCTAAATCAGGATTAGTTTAGTGCAAGAGGATTTGTGCTTGTTTTGTCTGCCAATTCTTGTGTGAACAGAAGTTTATTTAAATTAGCCAACGAGCTCCCCACATAACTCTAAGTTTAGAAGGTATACTTAAATTTCCACATCTAAAAGGACTCTTCCTGTATGAAGCTGAAGAGATAAAAGTGTATCAAAAACCCTAGCTAACCAGACCAGCTCTAGGCCTTGTTTAATTGTAACGCAAATCTACCTTCTTTTCCCAAAAATCTGAAAACTACACTTTTTTGAGATAGACTCTGTATCCCCTATACACCCCCAAAAAAGAAAGTTGAGTCTCAAATCTAATCTTATATATATCAATTATATTTTACTAAAAAGTATGACCTGAGATTTTCTACTTTTTATTACTAAGAACGTCTAGTGTAAGGTAATAAAATACTAGGTTCGGCCTTACCTTTTATATCTTTATACTGTTTCATTCTAGAGATTTCGAAGTATCCCCATACCCTATGGAGGATTTCCTTGCAAAATTGAAGTATAATATCCAGTAAAGAATCCTGTGAAAGGCAGCTATGCAGATCTGCCTACTAAAGAAAAGCGCGGATAGCCATCAATTTGCCTCCTTATTGTTTACGAAAGTTATCATTAATTAAAAATATTTACCGAGTCTGGGGAATGCTACTTCTTAACAACCAAATGGATTGGAAATTCGTTTTGATAAGCAAGTTGAGATCTCTGGTTTCTTTGTAATATTAATAGTAGGTTTTTCATATAATACAAAAGGTTACTAACGGAAATGCTTTTTATCTAGAAAGCTGCTGTATAAGATCATCAGTCAGGACTAGTAAGACAAGTATCTAAAATGAATGTGTTGAACTCTATTAGAGCATTAGAAAAGTCTTTATAGGACTGCTTCAGAGCTCCAGATTTACTAGTTATCTTGGGAGATTTTAATCTTTTCAAAACAAGAATGGCGTATCAAATACTAAAACAAACTTTTCAAAAATTACTTACTATAAACTAGAGTATACGAGCTCAATCTTTTTATAGTAAGTGATTCATTTCACTTATTTTACCCTTTATTAAGCAGATTAAGCTAGTACTACCTATATACTTTTTTAAGGTTTCTTATTATTGTTTTTCTATTTGTCTTATAAAAGAAGCCTTATCCTACCTTATCCTACTCGTATATATTCTTTTGCCTCCCTTTAGGATTACAAAAAGACCTACTACGAAAGGGACTCTCTTTTAACAATACCTGAGAACCACCATATTGTTTTTGTCAAATAAAATGCTGAAAAGTTTGTATCAGCACGTAAAACTGAAAGCTATTGTATATACATAATTGAATCTCTTTTCCTTGATTAAGCGTCCTCGATGAAATTAGAAAATGTTCTAGATTTCCTATTTGCTTTTCATTTCGATCCAAAAGAGACAAGCCAAATGTAAGAAGTTTCTGCTCTAAGAGCAACCCTAATTGTTTTTTTAGTACAAAGGGTAACCCTAGAAGAAGAAGTATTCTATTAAGATGACTTATTAGGGTTCCTTTTGTACAATCGGTTTTTGAATTGAAATGGATGTCGAACCCACCCCCCGCATATCGATTAGGTTTGCTGTATACTTCTACAGCTGCGACACTAAAAGATAGAGTTTTTCATATTGATTTTAGTAAATATATATAGATATTTCCTCGCTCGGATTCTCAATTCTTTCAAACTGCAAGTACATGTGGATTCTTGGTCAAGTGCATGCTTTTCCTTCAGATAAGAGGGGTTCCAGTGGGCCCCTATCAATATTTTAATAAATCTTCAATAGGCTCCTTTTTATAGGAATTGCCTGCTAGTCATTGATTTTTAGGTTCGTTTACCAGAGAGCTTCTCCTTCTCCACGAATTCTACCTTATGTAGCCACAAGATAAATAAGAAGGTTTTAGTTAGGGGGGCTTGGTAAACTGTAAATCTTTTTTTAAGGTGTTACAAACGGGGAATATAAGCGTTCCTTAGTTCAATATTTGAGATTCAAGTTATAGGATTTGGTGAGTCTGTCTATTTCTTTGTTGCTTTGTTACCTGGTTTAGAATAAGTTTGAAAAGCTTTTGCTAAATTAGGAAATCCCTAAAGTTCAAAATATCTATACCTACGTCTACTACGACTTTTATCTTTTCCAATTTATACACGCATTTCCTTATCGAGTCGGCAAGAATAGGTTTCACCTTCATTTTGAAAGCCCTCTTATGAGTTTCCATCAAATCTCAAACCCTAACTCCTAGCCAAAGTGAATTCAAGAACTTGAATCTTTTGTACTTACTTTTAGAGAGACTTCTTTACATATACTTGTTGCACTATTTTTTCTTAATAAAGCATCCCTTTAAATAAAATGAAGGGGAATTCTAGGGCTTTTTCTTATCTTAATAAGACTTTGTTTATAAGATGTAATGAAACCTATTTATAGCTGAGATCTGAGTTTACTTTTACTTATTCTAGCCCTTACTTGTTAGACTGAAAGGTATAGTTAGGTTTTGGTCTTACTTTACCTTTAAGTAAAAGTTTTTTGTTCTAAAATCCTTTTTAGTAGAGTAATAACATACCTAAATCCTTGATTCGGTGGTTCAACTCCTGAGTGAAGTAATATAATTAAGGCTATAAAGTACACCAAGGAAAAATGATATCCAAGTTAGAATTTCAAAAGGAGTTTCAATGTCTATAGACCAAGAAAATTCTCTTTAACCTTATCTTCCGGGGATCCTAGTAAGCAAATATTGGGTCAGTTTTTTCAGCTGCCATTTCTCCGATAGCCATAAGGGATGTTTAAAAAGAGTACCCTTTTAGATGTTTTTCTCGATATATACTTTTAAAAAAACCTGGTCATAGAGCTGCTTTTGATAATTCCTCTTGCTTGTAAAAACTGAAAGGACATCTAGTATTCTATATTCAATTCGCAGTAGTCTAACTTTGCTTCTAAAGGTATTTTATCTATAAAGGGCCCTGTGCCTCTTTGGAATCCTAGTATAAGTGTAAGAGAAACTGTCTAAAGTAAATTTTACTACCCTCTTAAACCCGAAACCTAGGCAATTTCTTGAATTAAGCCAGTTTACAGAACTCTAAAAAAAAGAGAAGCTCTGTCATAAATATAGAAGTAACTAAACCCTAAGGAAAAAGTGTATATATAGTAAGCTAATGAATTCTATACAGCTTCAGTCTACCTGAACTAGAGACTTGTATAAACAGTATTCTTTTTATGTCGTCAAGTCGTATTAAGCTAGTATCTTGACTGTTAAATAGGTAATAAAGTGAAGTATTTTAGTATAACCTGAATGTTTGGATGTTTGGAATTACAATTATATAGCGAAGGATCCTGTTAACTTTTGTTAATACGTAAGAGAGACCTCTGCTAGGCTTCTAAACAATGTAATTAAGTTATGATATAACTCTCTTTATATCTGGGTTTATTCCTCAAAGGAGATTTCATTTGAGCCCCAAACGCGCCCTTAGTAATTCTACAGACCTTAGATCTATTAGTCGTGTCCCTGAGGATGCCCCTATATCGCTAATAAACCACATTTAAGATGAGCCTGAATCTTATCTTCGCTTTTTTGTCTTTAGTTTTCTGACCTCTTACCTTTTTACAAGACTTCAAACAATCATACTCTGTAAAGAGAGAGGACTCCCTTTGGTGATTAACACCGGTCTCTTTTTACTTTTAATCCGGAAATTTAATAGAATTCTTGACTTTGTTGATAAGCTGAGAACTCCTTGTGATACCCCGTAAATTTTAATTCTCTGAAAGACTTAGCTTCATTATATCCTACTTTAAGTTTTAGCTTACTTTTTTATTAAATCTAGATCTCAAAAGTGTCGAAGAAGGCCCCAAAAAGTCTCAGTCAAAAGGACTTACTAAACAAAATGAATCAATACATTTTTAGATAATCTTCTTACTCTCATTGGATATATTCACCAAACACGGATAGTCGAAGTTTCACTAGAATCAGGTCAAACCAAATAAGGACTCTAGTTACAAGAATTGGGCAGCTTTATAAGAATTCCCGAGGGTTAGTTAACTCTTATTAGAAGAAATGAGTTTTAGGTCCTTTTAGAGCAAAGCAATCCTTATGTTCTAGTATTCTTCAAAAATACTGTTTTTAGTTTGCAGTAATTAAGAGCTTGTCCGCGATAGAGTTTTTTAGATATTCCGCGTTTCAGAGTACACTGTTAATAAGCAGTATATAGAAGTGAATTTTGTACCCGAGAGAGGAATATAGATATTTTAAACTATAAAAATTGGTGTAATCCAGGCGCTTTGAAGCTGCATTTTCATCGAATTGGCTTAACGGACTCTCACAGGTTATTAGCCTACGTATAAAGTTTTATTCTGGGGTATTTCTAACATCCCCGCAGCTTTACTAAATTTTTGTTAAGAAATAAGTATATAACCGGTCTACTCAGTTCTATATATAATAAATAGTATATAAAATTCTTAAGTTGATAGAGCAGAGTTCGGAAAAGACGGTCAGGGGTGTTTTATTTCCCTATGGGATATCATATAGCTGTGAGGATATAGTGGCTAATGAAGAAGGCGAGAGTGTATAAAAGTTCTGCAGACTGAACAGGGCTCCGCCGGGATGTCCTTTAAGCAAGAATTCCTAATTGTAGGATTTAGGTCAAGGTACTGAATAGATGTATAGTCCATCGCGAGTTGTTATATTACAGGCGTGTCTAGCTATCTTCTTATGATAAGAAAGGTCCTAATTTCATGGTAAAGCAAATTCTTATACTCGGGCAGAACTCTAATTTCAAAAACTAACTCTTTTATATAACATAAAAGTAGTAACCAAGAAAATAGCATGTTTTAACTAAATTAAGCCTTCACTTCAGGAGGATCCTTATAAAGAAAACATTAATAAACTGCTAATAGAAGCACAAAAGTGTTCGACTGGTGTACAAAATCCAATTAAGGGATACTAGTCTACGCGGTTTAAAACAGGTTTAGTTATACTCCATGTTTATATAAACACCCCACTATACATCTACAGAAAAGGATCCCCTAATAGTATTGGGTATATTGCTTTTCCTTAAGTTTGAAGCCTTTTTAGGAATTAGATATTGTGTTTAGTTTACTAAGGGTCCTTGGCAGAGTCCATGATAAAAGGAACCGCTCGTTAGATATATAAATTACGTATGCCAATCCTAAGGCAGCACAGAGCGTTAAAATGTAAAGTAAGCTCTTGGGACCCCCTTTTTCGATATTTTGTTTTGATGTCAAATTGGGAGTTGGATAATACCGAATAAACCAAGGAAGAAACTTAAGAGGGCTATACCCTGCGTATGTATTTGGTTAATTAATTTTATATACTGGTTTGTTAGCTAAACGGGAAACTGCCTACAGGATAGTGGTTTTTGCAAGTCCTTTTTTTATTTTATAATACCGGGCCTAACCTTGACAGTTATTGAGGAAAAGGAAAATAACCTTTCGGACAACTCCCTAAATAGGTTTTTTTATACCAGCCCAGAAGAGCTTTCTTTTTAGTTGGAATTTTATCCTACACTTTCAGTTCAGTAAAGAAATTCTTAAAAACAGCCTATCTATTAAAATATAAGAATTCCTATGCATTCCGCCCAAGCTTTAAAACATAAACTCACACTTAATTGGAAACCCTTCCAGATTACAAGCTACCCTACCAAGGGGCATCTTATAAGCTTTTTCCCAGGCCACTTTCGACCAATAGGAGAAAATTTGTACAAGGGGTAAATATATAAATATAAGTACTTTTTTTAGATAAATCTTTTCGATAAATAAAAGCTTTACGAGGTTCGGCAGATGTGTAAAACCCTTAATCCAGAAAAGCAGTCATAAGTATAGGTTCTTCTTTTTTGAAATTCAGATACATAAAGGGCCCTCTTTGAAGGGATTGCCAATTAAGAAGAAGTCTAATTTAAAAATGATTTAAGTGCTCTTTGTATTTCCTAGTGGGAACTCCTAAAAAATAAAAGTTCTTGCTTGGGTATGCATTAAGATGCCTCTTAAGATCTCTTATCTAGCTTAAGCGCGTAACATAAATGGAAGTTAGTTGGATTACATTATAAAAACAAAACCCCTAATATAAGTAAGATAGCTTCTAAGTTAAGGATAATATATGTATATGGTGCGGAATCCCTTTTTCTATGGAAATGCCTACAGAAAAAGCATTTAATTTAAACGAGAAAGTGTGTTTTAATAACTGGGTTGGGGTAAGTTTTCGTAGAAACTTCATATAGAAACGCTAGAGCGAGTAATTTTTTGGTAAAGAAGAAATCCTAAAAGTAAATATCCAGGAACCATTCTACCAGTATTTAGTATTATTTAATTTTATTAAGTTTTTTCAGGATCTCTTTCTCTGCTTTTTTCATAGCGATCGACCTCCATGCAAGCTTTATTTAATTAAAGAAAAGTTAAAATCTGAGACTAAATCTCCAATAGTAGCTTCCTAAAGGCTAGGGTTGGTTGTTTCTCTATCTAATTCTAATTGAACCCGAGTAGTTAATATAAAAGGGTTTTTTCCCTTCCCTCATAGGCCCTTGGTAACCAAACAGTATAATATTCCTTAATTAAAACTGAATCGGGGTGAATCTAATCTAATCAGAATGAAGAAGCAATTCATTTTTTTTAGTATACAAAACTTCTAAACGAACCCTTTTAATCCGTTAATATAGCACGAGCATACAACAAGGTTTCAATATATATAATAGGTGCCTAATACCTTTATTTATTATAACGTATGGGGTATAGAGGCCCCTCTATCAGTTGCTTTTTAAACGTTTCATATGGCACTAGTCTTATAAAATTACTATATATAACTTGAAAAGAGAAATTAGAGTCTAACAGGGACCCCCTTAAATCTATATATTTCCGTATTATTAGAATTTTCCTCAAAGCGGCCCAGTTCCTTAATAGTACAAATAAAATGAAGTATCGGAATGACTACACAAAAAACTATTTTCATTTTTAACATTTGAGTGTTTGCTCATAATCTGGGTGTTTTTAAGAAAATAATTCTCAACTTCAACGCTAGTCTATCGCCAATTCAGTATATCATATTCAGTATCGATAAATTCTAGATTCGGAAACAGCGCGCCCGAATGAGCCCCTGTTTAAAACAACAAGGATTCCCTTGATTTATACTTCTTTTATCGAGGATCACCCGTTTTTTCATATTTCATATAATTCTATAATCTTATTTCCCCTTTTCCAGCAAAGCTTGTGTAACGAAACTCGACAAAGACCCGGCTATATAATTTCTCGTTTGAGATGGGATAGAAAGCCCCCTTTATCTTAGGGATAGAAGGACTGCTTAACAAGAGCGGGACAGATACATTCTTAGCAACGAAAGAGAGCAAAGAAATAGTGAACTTGTAAAATATTGGATTCTTTACGTTTAATGATAATGGGAATCCATCTGTAATTTAGGAGAATGTAATGTTTCGAGTCTATGTCTATTCTATGTTAAATCCCTCATTTATTAAATAAACAACGACTCTACTGCATATCTGAACCAAGTTTTCCCCGTTTTAGAACTCATACTGGAAAACTTAGAAATTTTTCGTTATTTTTAGTATTTTATTGCCTGTGCTGCTAAAAATATCTGTATACTATTTAACAGATATAAATCCTGTGTACGGATAGTGGGGCCGTCCGAACTTTAATTTCACAAATCAATCCTAAAAATGCCTTAGTTATAACGTGTCAAAAACTCTTCTATTATAGCATATTCGTAACATAAACGTAAATCATCCATAAACTTCAGTTGGTTTCTCCTATACCTCTATGTATTTTTTATTTTTGTTTTATTTTAGATCTGGGTTAGCCAGTAAATTTATATAATATATATAGCTTACTCTTGTCTACAGTCTGTAATGCAATTTTTAGGAGTTCCACTGTTTGTTATAGCCTAAGTGCACCTTGTGGTGTTTTTTGATTTCCTGGGATGTCTGGTTGACTGAAGGAATCCTTTTACAACAAAAACTAGTCGACCTGGGGCACCCCTGAGTTATATCCTACAATTTAGGTTACTTCCAAAAGCACTAACTTTTAAAAGTCCTTTTTTAGTCACTTATTACCTGCTTCCGTAACTTCATGACGAGAGCGTATAAAATCTTAATCTTAGGGATTAGACTTTATGCCCGAACTTTGCATTCTAATTAACTTTATAAAATAAGTATTCCGAGGTTCCTTAATCGTTTTAAGGAGTCCTTTTAAATACTGGTTTCAAACTCCAAGTCTTGAAATAGACATAAATCTTGAGGCAGAGCGGTCAGTTTATCCTTTTTTACTTATTGCAATTGCAAGTGTGTCCTAAATATATACCCATAATAAGTTCTATTACCCAATGTAGCTAAGTAAATGTACAAAAGTTTCTAAAACTATTAAGCAGCTTCGGAATTTCCAAATTAACAAGAGTTCCCAAGCGAAAAAATCCTTTGTAAGGGGCTCGGCATTTCGCGCCAATTAGAAGCACTTCGTCCATACTATAAAACACTATAAAACCAGCTTTTGGGAGTTCATTAAGCAATTAAGCAAACTCAACTAGAACAGAAATTCTGAGTAAATCCTTATTTAGAAGGACCCCTTTATTATTCTTGTTAATAAATCCTGTTTCTGGTAACACTTTATTTTTCTTAGTAACCACTTGAAATTTATAATTGCGGATTGGTGCTCCGTAAGCCTCAAAACGGCATAGAAATCCTTGCAACGCAACGAAAGAAATCGCCAAATGTGAATTTAAGATTATCTTATAAAAGCGCTTGATACTTTTTATAGTAAATTATAGTAAAAATATTTTATCCTCTATAAATTTAAGAATATCCTACTGCTTTAGAGAATGGTAGATCACAAATACTCGATCGGATGTGCATGGGTTCAAATGTTAAGGAAACATGCGTATAAAAAATAAAAACGCTTAGAGTCGTAATCCTACGGATCCCTTTGAAGGTGAAGGGATTGCAAGTGTAAAGCTCATGGAGGGGTCTTTTATTATAATAAAGTCGATCTCTTGTCTGATAGAAAATACATCATTACCAATTGGTAACAGCAAAAGGATACTACAAACAGCAGCTCAAAGGGTCTCCTTTAGTCTCAGCGATATTACACACGACCTCTCTCATACCTGTTTTTATTTCTAGTCATTTTTTTCCGTAATGAATAAAATATTAAATTGGCTATTCCTTATCCACAAGTTCTTATAATTCGAATTGCAGTCTTAACTATCTCAACTCTGTTAGTAATAAAGGATTCCTTCCTCTAAAATCTTTCTTTTATCCGGGTTTCTTATTTTAGTAGAAAGTAGCAGCTCCTTAGGGAATCCCCGATCTACAAATCAAAAAGTATTTAACTTATAAACTTTTTATTTCGTTAGATGTCGTGACGATTTTATAGCTAAAATAAGATCCAGAAAAATATGAAGTTTGGTATTTAATAAAGGTATTCTCTTTTTTTGCGGAATTGGGTTCCTATTTATGATATGAGAGGTGAGAAAACCCGTACATAGCTTGCCGAGCTTGCTACCCCTAGCAAACCAAGTAACCTCATGTAATAGATTCCAAAACTCCTAGTTTAAGCTCTAAATTGATTTAAAAGTTACTTCAGGATAACCAAATAAACTAACTTTATTATAACTTCATGTTCTCAGCACACTACCTTATATCAGGTATCAGGAAACTTCGGGAGGATTGGCATTGGTACAAAAATTAAGGCCCTGAGGTAGCCCCACTATGCAATACTTACAGAAATTTAAAACTGAGCGCAAGTCAAAAAAGAGCCCAAACTTGATTCTTGATTAACGCAGCTAATAGGAGCTCCCGCGGCTTTTCGTAGCGAAAATTTTAAGAAATTCTTCCTTTGAAGGCCCCTAAAAAGACGAGAAATCCCGTTATAAATTCAGGAATCTTGACCCTTTTTCTGGCGGTCTGCTTGTAATTTTAATAAAGGAATTAGGTGTAAAAAAAAAGAAGCACCCCGTATGGTTGATCCTTAGCTCAAGAGCCCCCTTTCCCTAGGGTGTATATAATAAGGATTTCAAGTACAGTTCCAGATTTAGTTGTAAAGTATTCCCTATTCTCGAGTGAAATTAAGAGTATAAAACTTTGGGCAGTGTTTGTTAGATCTCGAGGTATATAGGGCAGTATACAAGAAACAAATGTTTCACTTTGCAAATAGAGTAATTTAGAATATTTGAGTAGTGTAAGACTGAATAAAAAGGGGTGTTTCAAAAGTTGTAGTAGTTTTTTGAACTGTTTCTTATCTAATTAGACTTTTCTTTGTCACCTCTATGATATCTAGAAGAAACTCAACATTCAACTCAATAATAATAAAGCGAAAAAAACGAGATTACAACCTATATATATTAGCGGACTGCCCCCTTTTAGGACTCTTCGAAGCTCCAAAAACCTCAATATGATTTAGTAATCTCTGGTTTTGGTCAAAGGAAACCAGTTAAAACATTCAGTACAAACTCTAAAACCTAATTATAGGGTAGGCGAGAGTTGCTAGGTCGAAAATCGTATAAGTTAAACTGGCTATATTCGTACTTTCTTTACGGGCATCTATGCAAACTTCTGATTTATGCCAGCTACTATAGTAAAAGTAAAAGTTCTGAATAACTTGGGGGTTAGAATAAAATGTATGGTGTAAGATTACAGCTACCAAACGCCTACTGAGAAATCAAACTCCTACAACACAGGAAGTGTAAAGAGAAAGCTTCTGCAACCAATATCTGAAGAGCTGTCCCTTCTAATAAATAACGAGTCCTTTCTATATGAAATGAGTACTCGAACCACAAAAATTTGTATAATCTAACCAGTATTCTACAAAGTAGAAGTTTCAGCATGTCTGTATAGCACAATAACTTAGAAAATCTTCTGTATTATATTATAATTAGGCATATCCTTCCGCAAAAACTTACCATAAAGATATTATTGCAAAGGAGCACACGAAATGAATACCCTGTAGTCTTTGCTTGGTAAGGAGACTGCATAGTAAATAACTCAGTAGAGGCCTATAGAACCTATGGAATACAATAAATATGCATTACCGCATAAATAAATTCTTTCAACAAGCAAGGGGACACTCACAAATAACTAGGACCGTTGTTGATACTGTACCCGGATATTACAGAGTCAAGGACACTTTTTGAGCAAAATAAATAATAAGAAATAGGATTCCATGGGTTGTTGAAGCTAAAGATCTCCTTTCTATTATTGACAGGGAACACCTAGGAACTCTGATATACTTTTTTGTATCCCTTTCTCAGAACTGTTATAATATATATCAGGATTTCATACTTGGTTGCAAACAGGAATCTCTTTTAATAAAAGGACGCCCATTCAAGATGCTTTACTCTCTTTGTATTCAAGCCGGGTAAACTCAATATAGAAAAGAATTTGAGGTATCCTATTACGTGGTAACCCCTTGTGTAGCAGACTTCTTTATCAAGTTTCAAGGTGTAGCCCTGTTATTTCAAAACTCTGTGAATTGAATTATTCTAAAGGAGTCTTTATTTTATTAGCCTAATTTTATTTATATCATTCAAAGCATTCTTTACATACAATACAAGATTTGGCCTAGCTTGCACAAGTATGATACCTCCCAAGTATGCCGAAAAGACAACTCCTTAATTTGGATACATTGCATATCGAAAGACCCCTTCTAAGTTTGGGTGTACGAAAAATGCTCATGTCAGTAGCTATAAAATGAAAATTTCATTAGAGAAGCTCCTGAGACTTCTTAAGAGTTCCATTTACTATATGATAAGGATCCAGATTGTTACTATATGTATAAAGCTTTCCCGTCTCCGTTTACTTGGGGTTCCCCTTCAAACAATTCAAATAGGACATAAGATCCTTGTTTTTGAAATAATAAAAGTTCATTACAAAGGAGTATAAGACTTTCCGCATTCAAGTTGGCAATTGTATCTACCTGACTCTGATATTTCAGAATTTTTCTATTTTAAAGTGTATCCTGGACTAGTAAGAGGATGTGGTATTAAGAGTTTTTCATAACAGTTGTGGATATCCTTTGTTTATTAGTTCTTAGATTTTTTTAGAAGCTTACAGGTACAATCTAGAATATCTTGGTGGGTTAGGAAGAACACAAGCATTCAACTTAGATAAAAAGTCTTATCCATAACTAAGGAGTTTACCTTTGAGTAGATTCTGAGTAAGTCTAAAGCGAGTTTATAATATATAATATAAAGAGTACTTAATAAAAGAAGTAGTAAAGTGTTCTTACAATGCGCTTTAAGATCTGGTACTTAGTTAATGAACATCGAGGAACTCCCCCTATATCTTTGTGGGGCTTTGAAGAGCAGGTAGTGAGAATGAAACTCCCTAGAATTCTTGCAAATTAAGATGAAAATCTTGAAGATAGTTGCCTCTTAAGGAGCTAAGGAAAAACTGGAATAGCACACTACTAAATACATATATGGTAAGCAAAAGTTTATAAAAGGTACCCTAAATTTTTATAGGATTCTACAACAAGAAGTTTCCCTTGTCAGTAAAATAAAGAGGATATGTTATAAGTTTTATGCCTTACTAGTATACCTGATAAATCAAAATAATGGAAGTGATTTCCAAAAAGTCTAGCTATGTTGGGATTCTCTTTGAAGTACAATTTAACGGACTGACTTATGTTAACCCCTTTTTATTTATAAAGAATATAAGAAGTTCAAATATTTGGCTTGTGCGATGTACGGGGAAGGATGTGCTGTTAATACTACTTAAATCAAACTTAGGTACAAAAAAACTGAAGCGTACAACTTATAGAATGAGTTTAGAAGAGCCTATAAATTAAAAAGTATCAAGCTCGAGTTTGTTAAATAACCTTATATAAGATTAGAGGTTTATCTAAAATTTCAGCCCAGGCAGCTAATATAAGCATAATAATTGAAAGTAAGGAGTTCAGGTACATGTTTATAGTTTTGTATTAGTAAATAAGGAGGCTTACTCTAAAAAATTGTTCAGAGTAGTCAAGTTATATGCAAGTTAATTACAACTGCGTAGCCGCTAACGGAATAGTGTATATAAAAATAGAAATACCTTTAGATTTAGTGGATTGACTTTTATTTCAAGGTTAAGTAGGTCATATAGTAGGAGGAGTTTCTGTTACTAATTCAATTAATAAGGATAGAGCACTTTTCCTTGCGGTCCTGAAATTAGTATTCTATACGAGAACCCTTTTGTAGTCTCAACTAGGATCCTTAAGAAAGCTCCTTGTAGGGCGTAGGGTTGGCTAAAGTTTTCTTGATAAAGGCAACTCCTACAAATACAGGGTTAGAACAAGAACAAGTCAGTACCTTAAAAACCTTAAAGGAACTCCAAATCTTGGAAAGTCTAATGTAATGATTCGCCAGTCTTTTTTTTTATTGGTAAGCATTTGAATAACTTAACAGTTAATCGCAGACAAGGAATAAATCCCACTACTTAGAGAAACCCTGAAATAAGATTTGTTATTAGGAACTCTCGATAGGGCAAGAAATTAGGCATCTCTTAGTTAGGTTGACAGGAAGTCTAAACAGCGCGGATCCTCAGTAAGCAAGGTTTTTTAAGAAACTTTTTAAAGAGGTCTTGTACCTCTTGAGAACCCTTGTGACTTAACCTATTATAGAAGTTTCAAGATATTCCATTAATTGTAAAAATTGCGGGACTCTAAAGCTAGATGAAGGCTTCTTAACTCAAATTTCGTATTTAGTCCTATTCAGGTTTTTATCTTTACCAAAGGTAGGGATTTGAACCCAGGCTTGTCGATCCAATTACCCGGTGCTCTACCGACTGAGACATACTCCAAGGAAAACATAACTTTTTTTCTACTAGACTTACTACATTTTAGAAGGATGAGTTCAATCTATTGTATCCAAGTTATTTTCTTCCTGACCTGGGATTGACTATTGAAAAGAACTGCATCTAAGAATTTCAATTGATTAATTCCTACTTAACTTTGCCCCTATTAGTTCTCGGTCGCTTTTCCTAAAACTAACTGTTTGAGATATTACTTTGTAACGGTTAAGGCTGGATTTAGAATTAGGATTTTTAGTAATGCGCCTAGCCAGGCATAAGAAGCCGCTTTTATAACATTATAATACAAGACTACAAATCCGCTTGGTCGCAATTAGTAAAGGGCCTTAATTACGCTTCACACGAGTTTAATTAACGGGAACCTTTCGGGGGAATCTCGTACTGACTTTTTATATAAGGAAACGCTGTTAATAGAGATGGAAACCCATGGCTGCAAACTCAACTTTTCATTTATAGCAACTTCGCTATGGAGTGTACCTATTGGAAATTTAGAATTTAGCATACTATGTACCCCTGGGGTTACTGCTGCTCTAAACTTATTCTTAAGGGCTCCTTAGAAGATACCGAGTCTCAAAGGTAAAGAATCATTTAGTTTGATTAGAAGAGAATATAAACTCAAGGTACACCTTTTATTAATTACTAGGATACGCCAGTTTAGATACAAAACTGTTTATAAAGAAATCACTTTAGTAAGAATCCTTTTTTAGAAAACAAATAAATTCTTCACTTAGAATCCTAAAGAACTCCTTTATATAAACCGTATAGTGCTTAATATTAAAAACTTATACCTTAGGCAGGGTCTTTCTCCTAAAAAAAGGTAAAAAAAAGTCTATTTACTTTTTTGTTGAAAAGCTTTTATCCTAAATAGAATAAGTTTTTTTGAAGTAAATTACTCATAGACATTTTCAGTACAATCGGTTTTCCATAAGGGGAAGCTCCTATAAGCATGGGTACGTGAGACACTTTTTATTATTGATATAGTATGTCCTTATATACACGCGAGTTTCCGGATAAGGTACGGAAAGCTAAAAGAGGTTAACCTAGATCAAGTAGGAATTTTATGTTTTTTACCGGTAAGCTTTAGAGTTATTGGGGCGGTAAGAGGGGGCTCCAGTTGTAGCGGAATGTTCTGTTTACAAACCGGCAATTTGGTTATACTCTTTATTATAAGTTTCCTTATCGGCACTGTCTCAAATTTAGAAAAGCCTTTTTTTAAACAGAAATATCAAAGTCAAAGATAACAAGCTCAAGTAAGAGAGTAAAGGGCACATCCTATTTATGGAATAGAGCTGCCACAAAGACTTAAAGAATCCCTTTTAGGAAACCCATAGCTAAAAGAAAAAATTATAAACTATCTCTTCCAATATACGTGCACTTTAAAGAAGTCTACTTCTTTTTAACCAACGACTTTCGCCGTTTGAAAGCGATACTCTAACGAATGGATTTAGGTCAAAGATACCGCAGAAGGGAGTAGAGGATAAGTTGAAAATGGATGGGGTATAAAAAAGTAGTATTCAAAAAAGTCAGACAAGGATCAGTTTGTACTAGGTATTAGGTACTTATTAAGGCCGGGTTTCCAAACTAACTCAAATTGCTATTAATGAGTGTTGATAACTCTTACAACAGCAAAGCGTTAAATTGAGTATTTCAACTGAATTTATTGTAAAACAGACCTCAAAACAAAAATCAGTGCTCTAACCACTTCAAACAAGAAAGACTAAATACTAAGGAATTTTTACTCTCTAAAACGAACTCGTTCTTTACGAACACTACTAGAATAAGAAAACTCAAGACATATAAAAGGAAACAATCTAGTTAAAAAGCGTGCAAGGGATCCTTACATGTAACTTTGCTTATACTTCCTTTTTGTTACCTTGGCTAAAAAACTCGACCCGGATCGAACTCTAGGATTAAGTGAAGTTAAATTATACCAACAAATTTGAGAGTACTGCGGGTTTAAAAGTCCCTTTACTATACAAACTGTAATTATAAGTAATGATATTAATGTAGTATAAAAAATGTAGTATAAAAGTACTATAATAATTCATTTTATTCAACTTGCAATTTTGAAAAACCTTAAATACAGAAACCTGAGAAGATCCAGTCTTTCTAGAATCCCCACCTCGAAGACTAACGGTAAAAACAAAGTTGTTACTGAATTTTCTGGAATTTTATCCTTTTTGCATTTGTACTAGAAAAAACCTTGGCTAACTCTCATAGCATTGAAATAGGGAATTTTTTTCGTAGCTCCCCCTTTCTGAATAGAGGTAAATCCTTTGTAATTCATAGGTATACCTCCGTTTTTATTATATATTTTTACTACATCTGTATAGAAATAGAGGAAAATTTGCCTGTTTTGTTGAATGCTTTTTACGATAAGTCTTTTAGGAAATCCATTCTAAGGGATGAATAAGTAATAACTTGTGTAGTAATTCCTTTTCTTATGTTTTTAGGGAGTTCCCGTAATTAGCTCTAGAGTGCTTACTTCTTATAAGATAAAAGAATCCAGAAAGCGTAAACTAATATTTAGAACATAAGGGTGCTAGCATAGGAAATTACTTTAGCTCTAAAACCCTATCTTGTACTTTGATTTACCAGATTATACTAAACAAAATACCTCAACTATGAATTAAGCAAATCTAAGATTTCCCAAGAAGATCTAAAAGCGGAAGAGAAACTTAGGTTACTAACGCTTCTAAGTATTATTCACTAGGGCATTTTCTGATATCTAGGGCATCCCGCTGGAGTAACTAATGCTTTTTTAAGGGCAGCAAAAGTCTAAAAGTAGCAATGACAGGAATCATAGTAAAGTTGTAAAATAAGGCAAGGAGAACTCCATTGTCGATTATGGGGCCTTTAAATCTTTTAAATAAAGGTATTAAAAATCCAATAATAGAAAAGAGTTAGTGCGGCTAGGGATAGGAGTAATAGATTGCACATAACAACTTCTAATATGGCATGTCTTACAATTTTTTAGTTCTCAATTCTGTCCAGGATAAAAAAGGGGTCAAGTGAATACAGATATATTTGGAAATAATTATTCAATATTTAAAACTTTTAACTCTCTAAAAGCCAAGGAAAGCCCGGTCAAAAAGCAAGATAGAACATTCTAAAATTTACAAAAGTACAACCCAGTCCTCTGATATGCTTCAACTCAAAAAACAATATGGCATTTCAAATTTATATAGCATAAAGTTTAGGTCCAAATACGGAGTCATCTAACTTTATAGAAAAAGATTTAGGGTTAATACAAAAAAATATATTCATTCTTATTTTCAAGTAACCGCACAACGTATGAAATTTGAAAGAGTTAAGGAATAACCAATAGAAATCTAGCTTATTTCCTTGAATATGCGGAGCCTGTCTGCTATTGGTATTGAATGCAGTCTAATCTATTGATATTGCTCTCAATGCCTAGGTACTCCTTTTCGGGTGTATATATGAACCACTATTGGGAGAACTCTGGTCAACTTTATTAAGTGTATATAAATTTTAACAAAAACGCAAAACCCCAACGAATTAACTTGAGTAAAAAGAGAAAGAAGCTTCTTTAGAGGATACTCGGCTAATGAATTTGATAAAGTTAGGGACTTCCGTAATAAAAAAGCCACTCCTTGTCCTTGTTTCTGATTTAAGACTCCTCATTTTTTGTTTGGGCTAGTACCTGGTCTTTGAAAGAAAGCCTTTGCTAATGTAGTTTAGAAAATGAGCTTATACATTATTATATCTATAGATATGTCAGGTTAAGGGCTCTCTTGGAAAAACAAAAAGTTTTTTATAAGTCAAATGCAAGGTTAATGCCTGCTATTACTTTACTAATATTCCACAGATTTTTCTGAGTCTTTCGGGAAGTGATCTTCCGCGCCTATGGCTTATGAGCATACCTTTCTTCTCTAAAAAATACCGAGACTTTCCAAATAAACTATAGAATAGAAGGGAACTCTAGTCATAAACTCAACGTATTTACTTTAGTTTTTTTAACAAGAGTGCAATTTCCGAGTGTTTATTGGTACAAACCACTGAAGGAGTTATCCGCCGCCTTATACACAGTACCTTCTGATTTCTTTTTGTACTCGAATCTCCTAGTGTAAGATGTACCCTCTTTTTATATTTAATTAAAGAAGTAAAGTACCGGCCTAGTGCAGCAAGTAATTAGTAGAACTCTTTTAAAGCAGCTTACCTTTTCATTAAACCCAAATATAAACTTAGTAGCAGTTTTTCACTATACCAACCCTTTGAAGTACTGCTCAACAATAGGATTTTTTGTAAAATTGTACAGACACCTAGCGCGAAGTAAGTACCTTGTACTTTTTTGTAATTTATATAAGATTTCGAAAAACTTACCTTCAAAACTGGACTCAACTCCTATAAAAAACCAAGTTCTACTTAACTCAGTATTCAAACTATTACATATTAACCGGAGCTTTCAGCTCAATAGACCCTGTAAAGCAAGCGAGGACAGTAGTAGTGATTTCGCAGAGTCCTAGTTAAAATTTACACTGGAGTTTACAAACTATCCTAAAATTGCTCTATTTTTGTTTACTTCTTTTATCTCCTTATTTAACTAAAAGAGTTTGTAAGTCTCGACCTGGATTAGAGGAAAAGCTTTAGTAGAATAAGGGTAATATATTTCTTGGCATTTAATTAAGAAAGTAGCGGAAAATACCTAAAATAAAAGCATTTTTAATCAACTATTAATTCTATAATCAAAGGGGAGTTCTTCCATATATTATCCAGATTCTTCTTGTTTTTGTCTGACGTTTTTTTATTCCTGAATCTGAGATATTATATAGAGTATTCAAACATTCCTAGTACCAATACACTACCAATAGTAAAGACGCTCGGCTTATCGGCCTAAACCTTAACTAGAAATAAAAAACTTCTAATTGATAGATTTGTGCAAGCTGGACCCTCCTCAAGAAATTGGGAATGAAAGTGTTTTGAAATTGCGTAAATAAAAACCTAATCCATACCCTTGAAATACAGGAAAGACGGAAGTAAAATGGAGTGTAGGTAGATATCTATATAATGAACTAAGTTTCATCAAGTTTACATAGGGTAAATCGAAATAAGATAGAAACGGCATGCACGAGTTCGACTCCCCTATCCTAGATAGTTCTAGTTGAATTGCAGGAATTCCTGTACAAGAAATTGAAAGAAGTAAAAAAGGTCCCTACAGATATAACACTCCCTTTTAGAGTTAGTCATCTAAATGAAATGTCCTTATATAGATTTTATGGCAGAAAAAAGCCGGTTAATCCTAGTTTTTTATATGAATCAAATTTTATACAGTATTATCCTTTGTCACCGAAAAATTCACATATCCTAGAATTTCGTATCTCTGCATATCCCGGTAGAGCTCGTATAGATGCTACTTTATTATTAAAGATTATCCCCTATTCACGGGTATATAGACTTTCAAAACACCTGACAAAGATGTAGACAGTTTCGTTGAATGGACCAACATAGGATCCTATTTAGTACGCCTTTATTAGTAGGATAAAAAGAGAGAAGTTCAATAATAGGTTTACTATTTAGTTCTTACGTGGTCCCATCGCAAAGTAGTGCTCTATGCGCTTTCGTTAAACCAGACTCCCTAGGACTGCTCTTATAACTAAAAACTTTATGCTACCCGTATTTGATTTGAATCTAAAGTTAAAAGTTACTAGTGTGCACTATACTAAGAGCTTCAGCTCTATCCAAAGAAATTTGTGTCTTACTGGGCCGAAGTACTATGAAGGCTAAGTCGCTCTAATTTTTTGACAAAAGGGATGCCGTTCAACACAATGAAAGGAGTTCAAATCATAATATTCTAAAGTACACAGAATAGTTTTCTCATAAACCTGCCGCCAATAAGGAGTCTGGTTGTAGTAGAGGTATGCGAGATTTTTTATTTAAGATTTCCTGTAGTTTAAAGTCTAGTAGGAAGGATTCTATATTTGTATAAGAAAAGGGGTTGTATCAGAATTTTGAAAGATGGGCGGCATGACCCTTGCGCTCCTAGCCTGTCTAATGAATAAAGGTAAATACTGAATAAATCTAGTAAATCTTGATTCTAAGAGCCACAGAAATATTGCACCCAATCCGGCTAAATAGCTAAACCCACGAAAGAATCGATAGTACAGCCCTTGTCAAAGTAATACAAATTCGGTATCTTTAGCGTTTATTGAAAGCATTTACTTTTAAATGTAAGTTTTTGACCTGGCCATGCCCCGAGGAAGGGTATATTAAGGCATTTGTAATGGATAAGGCTAGTTTTATATATAGAAAGTCAAAGTACTCGGGTATCATACTGTAGAAGGGATCTCTTTATAAAGTAAGATACTTACTTAATCTGAAAACTCTAGGAGGGTCGATGACTTTTCTTAAAAATTACAAAAACCCTTTTAGGAAAAAACTCATTTAACTCTAATCTACCTCGCTGTCTTACTACTCTCCTACTTAGAATTTCGTTAGTTAAAAGGGTGGCTCCTTCTAAGAATAAGAAATTGATTTAACTAAAGAACTACCAAAAGGAAAACCAAGACCAGGTTTATAACTCTCAAAAGGGAGCAACTAATAAGGGTACCCCAAGGCATAAGTTGTATCCTTGCCGTAATTCCATATCATATAAAAAGGAATAAAACCGCGCTTTGGCTAGGATATCTTCAAAATTTTAGTTGAACTAGAAAGGATTACTCTACGCGGAGTTGCCTCGATGTTTATCTCAATTCTGATGCTATGGATTCATAACTACCCTCTACCTTTTCATATTCTCGTAGAGATGCCTTGGCTCATAAAACTGAGTACAATCTAGACGAACTTCCTCGTGATGATACCATTTGAACCGAAGGCTTTCTTGTTACTGGCTAGATATACTTCCTTTATAAATTCATTTTATCGGGATAATATGGTGAAAAAAGTACATAATTTTCAATAATAGACCTAGTTCAACTCTGAAAAATACAAGTAATATAATAAGCACCGACCTAGACCCAAGGCTAAACAGGTCCCATTTTCTACCTTATAATAACAAGGAGTCGATAACTTACTCTTATTACCTACTTTCTTCTCATATTAGTTTATTTAAAATACAAAAGAGTCCCTATACTAGCAAAACGAAAAAGTCTCCATTTCGGGATTTACTAGCAGAGAGGAGGCGTTGGGTTTTGTTAAGTCGGAGTAGGAGTCACAACAATCAAAAGATGACCTGTTGTACTTTTTGAGACTTAGACAGGGATACTCTATAGAATTTAGATATACTAAAGATTACCTTTTTAATTTAAGAGTTATGCGTGCTAGAGAAACTCTAATTATAAAAAATTGTAAATACCTTGGATACACCAGGAATATATATATATATATTAGACGTAGTCATAAATAAGAATACAGACGAGGCATAACAAAAGAGCGCAAAAAAACAGTTTTAGATCAGACTATCTCTTCTAGTAGTACATGAGCGGCCCACCTTCACTAGCTTCTTTTTAAACAGTACAAAGACTAATAAAAGAATATAAGATTTGTCTACTAAACTTCTTACTTTCTTTAGCTATATAATTACTTCAATAAACACTTAACTAATTAAACTTACATTTCATTTTATACAAGATACTATAGGAGACACTCTCTACCAGCAGTCTCTTACAATATAATATGCGGAACTACTATAAGTAATGGGATTCTGTAGGTATGTCAGCATTTAAACATTGTAAGTAAAAAGAATAGATTACTTTTCCAAGGTTTACTCTACTCTGGTCAATTGTTAATTACTAAAATCACAGTAATAAGGTCAGGTGCCTCTACAGGAAATACTGAAATTAGGCCAGAAATAACGAAGAGAATTTTATCTTATCAAATAAAGACATAAAAATGCCTTGAACTGAACTAACAAAGTTTTAAATCGAGTAAACGACCTTTTTATCTATCTGGAACTCTTTCCCTTTTTTAGTGCTCCTAGTAATATAGAATTAAACCCTAAAAAGGGGAACAGTCGTAGTTTACCCAAGGAGTCGCTTTTATCCTATGATTAAGGTACACTAACCACCCTCCTCAGCGATCAGTTCGACTACCTCTTAAGGTGTTCCCTTGAAGCTTTTGAGGCAATATTTTCTTTTTTTTAAACTCATCTCTTTTGAAGGATTTACTGGAATAAGAAACCTGGAACTCAAGGCAACTCCTTAACAGGGTTACAAAAGGTACTTTTCAAATCCATAACACTTTATTTAGTAAAATACTTTCAATTTCAATAAAGGCTAACGAAAAGGATATTAGGGTAAGTTCGAGTTGCAGGGCTTTCTTTTTTAGAGTTGTTTGTATAGGTATAGTATCTAATGAATTCACTCAGGCCTAAAGTTGGGGTGTGATAAACTTAAAAAGAATTCCTAACAGATAATTTACAGATAAGTAGTTCTACAAAGCAGAAACTTCTTGGTTAACACGGACAAGGAATTTTTGGGGGTTTTTTCTAGACAAGGTTTTGTTTTCATTTTCTATTACCTTTAGTTCTTGGTGTAGCAAGTTGACTTGTTCTTGGATATTGTTCTAATGGAGTACTTTATAGCTGTTGCTGCTAGATTCTATTTTTATTGTTCGAGAGTCTGAGTTGAGATTCCTAGGATAAGATCAAAACTAAAATGTATTCTGGGTTTTGCAAGGTACAGATTTTCCATAATCTTTCCTTAGTCTAATGGAATATACAGGAAAACTAAGTAACTTATTCTATTTACTGAGGCAAAGCTCTTTAGTCTTCTTGGGATAACGGAAATGCTATTTCTTATTCTTATTCCTCTTAGGTATGCAGCTCTATGTCTATAGTAAGCAAAGTAGATAATCCTAAGTCAACATTTCCTAACCTTGTGCCCAACCAGTACTTTCTTGGTGTACACAAGACAACAAGCTTTTGCCGTTTCATGTCTACTGGGATAAGCTCTCCAGCGAGACCTTCACAGGAATTCAATGCAGTTGGTTTACAGAATCCTAACCAGGAATTAGAATCCTTCATCAGCTTAGATTGGAAGAAAGCTTTCTAGCATAGCCTCAATTCCTTTGTATTTACTGCTGACTATTCAATCAAATCTGACTTTAGAACTAAAAAACAAAAAGTAATTCCCCGGCCGATCAATTAGCTCTAACTTTTTATGGGATAATGCCTGAAGTAGTTCTATTGGGCTCCCAGATAATTTAAGGATTTTTCATTATTAAAACTGAAACTGAAACCGAGATCGGGCGAACATAGTTTTCCGGATTCTTAAAACCCCTCGAAACCAACCAAGCAGAGAATCAACAATGTAAGACTCAGCCTTTTTGTAAAGGTTCCTCTACTGCGTATCTCACTCCATCGTTTGAGAGCTACACTTTGATTTGAATCTTCTTAGAAAAGGGATCCCTAATGAAAGTATATTCTTGGTTGGGTCGGGGCCATCTTGAAAAAGGAGTGTTTGTATTACTTAACTACACTCAACTCTTCTCCGGGCGAGATCCTAAAAAATGAGAGTCTTAATATTCACGAAGCTCATAATATACCTAATAAGTACATTCTTTTTTCCTTAACAAAAAGACTACTGATTACCCCGTGGTGAAAAAAAAGCATTGTAAGATCAAAAAGGACAAGGACCCGCGAAATAGAATAAATAGGTAAAATATATAATATATAGTTTTTGAATCCTTAATTGCAGATTGCATAAGCATACTCAATTCTGATTCCAAATAGTGAATAAATATACCTAATCCTCGGTCCAATTGAATCCCCAAGAAGCTTTCTTCAATACAACAACGAGAAATAAGCAGGACGAGCGTCAAACCTAATAAAGTAAAACCCCCGTTCAATTGTAAGTAATACCTTTTTTTCTATTTACTGGACCCGATACATGGCACTTAGAGATTGGACCTTTAGCTAGCTGTAAAGTAGTTATATAGTTCTAATGAATAGAGTTTCGTTGTCTTCAATTCTTTATTATAGTATTTCCTTAAAGGGGTAGGCTTAAGTGGATAAAGTAGGGTTTTTCCGAGCTACAGTAGGTCAAGAATCAGGGGAGTAGACTATTAAGACATCTATTTCTATAAAGAATAAGTACAATAAATATACATAGTATAGTAAACTACAAGACTACACAATAGTTAGAATCCAGGTGCAGGCTACAAAAACAATGAGGGATATACTTTATTAAAGACAATCGTACGGTACTTTACGAAAGTTATCAATTCCTTGTTTTGTTAATTCTTTCCTATACCAAATAGACAAAACCTCCCGGGGAGTTCGTTTGTCGGATACTAGGGACTGAATTCGCTGGTCGAGGAATATTGTAATGAAAGTTTTTTACTGAACAGGGTTGTTATAAAGCTTAGAACTAAAGTTAGTAGGATACTTCCTCAGGCTTGAGGTTCTAGTAAACAAGGAAGAGACTTCTTAAGGTATTTCCCTTCCCCGCCTATTCTAGCTAGCTCTAATTCCACTCTTCCTTTAGTTATTCATTTATTCTGTCTCTTGGTTTGTATGTTTCTCTTGTGACTCTTGTCTTGTAGCTTTTCCCACCGGTTAAGTTAAGCCGCGAGTAAAAGAAGATGTTATGGATTCGAATCACTTTTGAGCACTCTATAATCGAAAGAGTCGTTTCCGTGTATATCTTTCCATTGCGTCTCTATTAGGTTTGGGAATTGGTAATAAGTCATGGCTTAGAGAAGCTGTGCAAATCAAAGGCTACGAGTACTCCTTTATGAACCCCGTTAGAGTTGGGAAGAAGCCCTTACAACAGAAGATCTTACTGCAGAGCCTCCTAAGTTGGCTTATTCTATAGAGCTGGAGAAAAAGCTATGACCCTTTTTGTGACTGATCCTGAGTTTCAAGCTTCGGACTTCCCCAAAAAAAGAAAAATGAGCTCTTTTAAATAAATCCTCGCAAGTAGTTTAGTTCATTCCACTTCTCCGAGATTTCTTTCACAAGTCTCTATAAGGTTCCTATGAAGTATATCCTATACCCTATTCCAGATCTATCATTTATAGAAAAACTAGAATCTACATAGCAGCTCAAACAGTCTCTTAGAGGTTTCGTCAGTAACTTAATAATTCCAATAAGTCCTATCCTTACAGCTCCCCTGAGTCTATTCTTTGTCTTCTGTCTTTGTAGGAAATAGCTAGGAGTCGTAAAGTCAATGAGAGGACTCCTCTTCGCTTATGGTATCCGGAACTTTGTTGTCAGTGTTAGATCATTTCGTTAACGTGGATTCCTCTTTCTATGTTGAATAGGTTGTTTATCGATCCTATTCCCAAGTTGTTACAAGTCTCCCCGATCGCTGTTTATCTATATCTCTGATTCCTGATCCAAGTTCTTTTCTTGATATCTATATCTTGGTTACTCTCTCGCCTGCTCGACTTTTTCTCTATTCACAAATTCAGATTATGGGTTCAAAAAGCCCCAACAATCCACATGTAATTGTAGATGGTAGGTTGATCACCCTGGGTAGGGGTCTATACCGGTTTTGACTCAGAGATTGATCTTACTTCTCTTTATTTGCTTCTCTCTTATACTTAGAAAGAAAAGAGTTACAAGGGTTTCTGATCTTTACCTTGACTTGAAAGGATTTCTTTTCTAGTTCCACTTAATGGGATAAAACAAGGAGTGGTTTTCTTGTCCTCTTCTAGCTTGCTCTGCTCAGAACAAAACTAAGTTCAAACTAGAAATCTTCTCTAATCTTATCTCCTTATCTAAATAAAGGAAATGAAGATAAAAAGCAAATAAAGTTCTGCTTTCCCTTTTTTAGATTCTCGAATGAAAGGATAGTCAAACCTGGCCTGGGGAGGCGTACTCTAAGTCTTGGGAGATATTCCGTTCCAAAGTTTTAGGCTGCTTAATTAATAAGAGGAACCCCTACTTTATTATAGAATTGGTTACCAGAATACTACTCTTTAAGGATCTGAAATAGATGTACAATAAGGGAGCCTCTCATTTTGACCTTATTCGTGTATACTAGAACATATATATATAGGATTTCTGTATCCCTATTTTCAAAGAGGGGTCACCCCTAAAATAGAGTCTTGGCCGGTATCTAATGTGGGTAAATCAAGCGGTTCTGACTTTCTGACGTAATAGCTTTCAACGAAAAGCTGGGCCGTGGAGAAGACATTAAAGACTTCCTCTTATCTAGACTTTTCTTGCTAGGATCTTTCCCTTTTTCTTGGGAAGCCCTTTTATATTCAAACTCTATTTGAACTCCTTTTTGTCATTATTTAGAGGAGTTTTTTACTGGTGAGAGTTCAAGGACTTCTCAGTACCTTACTAAAAATGAGTTCCAGGGTGCCTCGAACTTTCTAGGGATTTTTCCTATAGCAAAAAGATACTTTATACCTTTTTATAAAACTGCAAGGGACTCCTTGACTGGGGATTGGTACGGGTAAGAGAAACTTTTAGAAGAGGTATACGCGATCTTGATGTCGAATCGAAGTCATGTAAAAAAGTTCTTTAATAAGTTAGATTTTTGTTTGTTGAGCAAGGTGAAATCAAGTGATGGCTATCAAACCTGCTGTACTTGGAAAAGACTTTACCTAAAAAAAAAGACTTTCATTTACAAATTGAATTATAGCTTTGCCTGAATCAGAATAAGTAGAACTAAGCAGTGCCCAAATTATAGAATGCTATTTTATAGTTATGAGACTCTGTCAAGTTTGTACATTTAGCTCAGAAAGTTTTGGATAACCCGTATTTATGAATTCTTTAGAAAGGAAAACCTTGACTTTAAGGCAACTAATGCTAATAGACTACCGCTGTTAAAAGTAATCTTCATCAATAAGGGAACAAGGATACTATGTGCCCCTACTTTACCTAATCTGATTAGTTAGTGGACTCTGAATGAAATAGAATCCAGTTCCTATATCCACAGTTCCTATCCTACCAAGATATCCACTCAAACCAAGAACTCAATTCCCAACTCAATTAAAAGATGTAACTAGATATCCATTCAAACTTAGAAAATCCTACTCTATTAGCTGCAAGAGAATTTCTTTTAACTCATTTACCGATTATACAAGATACCTTTACAAGAGATTTAGACTTCATTTGCTGGGTATCTATAGAGTGAGTTACCGTATTATTAGAGTGATTCTGTTCCTTTATTTACCGTCACTATCATTAGAACTAGAACGGGGAATTCTATAAGTCAATTCTAAGAGCTTAACAAGAATATGTTATCCTAAATGCCTGCAATACACCCTTCCATCTAGCTACTGAACAAAGGTACTAATACCAAGGAATACGTTTCTTAGAATCCTGCGTACACAGCCAGCTTTCCATATACTTAGCAGCCAAGAACACAAAGCTACAATTCCTATAGTTCTTTAATTGAGTTCTTCTACAGTTAATTAATATCCAGGAACTTCATAATATGATAGATAGAAAACACCCCAAGGGATCTGAAGGATCTGAATAGCTTGGCCTAAACAATAAAACCAGGAATTCATTGTCTTACCCTTACACCAGTTTACCAACTATACTATACAGTCGGAATCAAGAAGAACTTCGTGCTACAACAAAGAAAACCCTTTCAAGAAACAGTGAACTCCTTCCTAAAACAAATAGACCTCTAAAGATCTAAGTTAAGTAAGGAATATCTAAGGAAGATTACCACCTTAGCCTATAGATCAGTTTTCCTCACCGGCTATACAGATAAAACAATGAATTCTTAAACTAGCAACACCTGCTAATCAGAATCTGTTATTCCTTGATTTAGCTACAAGATAGAGGTTCAATCCCAACACAGCATGATTCAGAGAGTCCTATATTCTTACAACCAACTAGAGAATCAAAGTCTCATACTCCTGAATTAGAGGTTCAAGAAGTCTCTAGTTTATCCTAGGAATCTACACTCCTTTTTCTTTACCAGGAATAGATTCAATTTCACTATCTTAAACAAAAGAACTCTTTAAGAAATAGAATGATTTTCTGTCTTATAATGCCTGCCACAGCTTGCTTTCAATTAGCAAGAATGTTTATAGTGATAGTAGGTTCCTAAGAAACAAGGTGGGAATGACAGAGGACTTCCTAATGTGACTTAAGAGCAATAGAATTTCTAGTTAGGGAAGACCTTAATTAATAGTAATTGGTACAACAAGAAAAGTACCAAAATATCCAGGTTAGGATTTTTGAAGTTTTCCTTCGGAATCAGTATACAACCCCTGCGATACCGACGCATAATAACAAGATTTGCTTATTAATTAGTACTTTACGAACAAAAATAAAAATAAGGATACCAAAGAATTCCTCTAGTTTAAGTTCATTATTTATCAGGAACCGAACCTCAATAGATAATAGATAATTATGACTCTCTAAAACAAATAGAATCGGGTTTCTGTCTTAAACTCCTTTTATCAGGTCGGAATAAAGCTCTCTAGAATCAAGTACCTAGCTTTACCCATGACAACAACAAATTCATAGCTACAATTATCTGGTTTATGTCTTTACGATCAACATCAATGTCAGCTTAACACAGAATAAAAATCTCCTTTGCGGGCTTCCCAAGGGCCGCTAAACTGCTAAGAATACCAAAACTCTGATAATCAGTTTCTGTTATTCAACGGCTATACCAAAAGAAGTAGAACAACTGCCAAAGGCAAGAGCAACAATTCCTACTAGTTACAGTTACTTCATTTTCTTTCTCAGGAACTTATAATATTTAAGATTCAGAATAGAATACTGGAACTCACAGCCTGCTATCCCAGAAAGTAAGGATTTCTTATTAGCTACTATTATTTGCCGGCGATGACTGCCTGGTTTCATTAAGACTTAGGATTATCCCCCCTTCCTTTGCCAACGGCTAAGATGGATTTTGAGGTTCAAAGTAAACTGCACCAAAAGGTCTGGTTAGTACAATCCAGAATTACCTCCAGTAATTAGACCTCTAAAAGATAACCTACTCTCTGCCGTATTAGGATTCTACTCTCATCTCAAAAGGAAAGAAAATCTACAGCAAAACGTAAACTTTGAAATGTGGTATCTTATATAGGATAAAAAGTCAAGAATAAAGAAGGTGTCAAATCCGTAAAAGAAGTTCTTTTCAATCCTAACTGAAGCAGGTTATTTGTTCTTCCTATTCCTCCTAACACGACGCACCCTTCACTTGTGTGATAAGAGCCCCCTTCATGTAATTTATTAAGTTTTTTGTTTTTAAGTTATTAAAGAGCCCAGCATACAGATGTCTTTGGAAGTGCCTTGGCAGTAAGACAGAGAAACTCCTAATCCCAGTTAGATCTGGAGCTGAAGAAAGAGAGGAAAGAGTCCATTTTGCTATACTTCACAAACTAACAAAATCCATAAGGCTTACTTTACTATAGATGAATGACTATAACTAGAGTTTTCAAGCTAAATCTAAATCTTTTTTGTATATAAGATAAAATGTCAACAGCAAAAGCAATAATAATCGGTAAAAAGCAAATGAATAAAGACTAACGCATACCATGTTTGAGAGCTTAACTCTTACTCTATATCTCCAAGAACTTCCTAAATAAAACCCCCTTACCTTATCTTAATACTTAGCTTTACACCTATTCATTAGTCAATTCCTTGAGTTGTTGGTTATTACCTCTTGTTCCTTGTTCTTATGCTGTATCCATACTCTTACGGGTCTTCTTGCTAACTACTAGAAACTAGGAAACAATCGTTACCGTAAATCACTTACTTTAGCTTTATTTAGATCTAGGATCTTGGAAGAGGAACATAATAGCAACTCTTTCCTGCTCAGCAAGTTTAACACTTAAAAATCTATAATAAACTATAAGGGCAATTAAGACAACTAGCCCGATCGCTAGGAAAAGTATTAACATGTACAAGGTTAAATACGGATATTAGATAGTAGAAATAGGAATACTTGTAAGAGTCGGTATGTATAAACTTAGGGATAGATAAATAGATTCATTTACAGAGAGATGGGTAAGCCGTTGTTTCTTCGTGGGGTATTCTCTTATAGGTTCCTGTTTTACTAGACAGGAATTTCAATTGAATAGCAAGGTAATCAAACAAGCTTTCCTTATTAGTGCCCCAATCATTTATATACAATAAGAAGCTCATTGATGACAGTCAGCGCCTGTCGAACTAAAGCTGTGCAGTAGAAAGGGTTTCTCTATAAGGCATAGTTAGTAGGATTAAAAACACTCGATTATTGAGGTTAATACGGAGCTTCCTTGTTCGTACATGTCAAAGGTTCAAGTCCTCTTCTCATTCTCTTTTTCTTCCTAGGATTCAAAAAGGTTTCACTCACCTAACTGACACAGTAAAGACTATAAGAAACCGGGCTATACTAGATTATTAGACCGGTTGGTAGAGCACTAGGTTCTACTAGGAGCATGCATGGGTTCGAGGTTATTCCGGCGTTTTGTGGATCCTAAATAGAAGTTTTTGCAGGAATTCCGTGGTGAATGTATATAAAGAACTCTTTATAAATACTTGCCCAGATAAGAGCATGCCCGTTTTCCTTGGCGTTTTTCAGCAATCTATAAGGCTGCAGCTTCCTTGTATAAGTCTTGACTATAATTGAAATACAGGAATTCATGTATATTATAAAGTAAACTAGAAATTATTAGCAGAGTGTATAAAAACAAGCTCAAGAGGCTCTTATCATATAAGGGAATGATCTGTAAATTGTCTAACTTAAGTATTCTATCCCAGAGAGATACAGCATGGACTACTTCAAAAACTATAATGAGTACACAACTAAAAGCGGTGCATAAGCTACAAAATGGGTTATACTAGATAAATTGCTATAAAAGAATATACCTTCCTGGGATGCACCAAATTATTCCTTACTATTTTGAAGTGTTTTCGTTTTGCTCCAGCAAGAATTCCTCAATCTTCATTCAAGCGCCAAAGAGGATAAACAAATATTCTCTTTTTACCAAATAAAGGAGAGTCTTGGATCATACTTACTAGTACAAGTATTTTCCGTGTGCTCCCGCTTTAAGGACTGCCCTCATCAACAGCTTAGCTTCTCTTATTCACTGAATACCCTTTATTTACTTCATTTTAGGATAGATTTACATTAGTAGTCGTTAAGAGAGCTCTGCGTTATTTGAAACTAATAGCGTTTTTAACCTGTACACCTATCCCTATTCAGAATCCGGTGGTATTATCCCATGTCCCTTGATAAAGCAAGTTTTTAACATGTACATGTATAAGTACCCGCATTTAGTTTAGATATGGACCCTTTAAGTGAAGGCTCGAAAGAAAGGTTACTTCAAAAGTATATGTCGGGGTAGGATTAATGAGTTTATATCAGTAAAGTCCAGATATAAGTTAGGGGATTAAAAAAAAGAAAAAGACTCTAAGAAAATAAGCTCTGTAGAGAAATTGTTAAGCTTTACTTACTAGAATTGGTAGACTGCAGAACAGAGGTACTTCTTATGTTATGTTGTCTTCTTCACTAGTGTTAACATTTCCTCATACCCTTAATATTATTACTTTTTTATAAATAGATCCCTTTTTTAGTTAGGTATATAATAGATATAAAAGACCTTACTTTAGGGGGAACTCTCGAGGAGAACCCTGTTGTGATCTCAGGAATTTTCTTATCTGGGAGATTGCATATTACATCGTAGAGCTACCCCTTTTCAGGATACCTACACTCTTAGCAGTAGTACTCTGCAGTTTACTCTATATCTTGGCAGCTTTCTTTGTACCTTTACCCCCCTAAGTCTTTGTAGCTGGACCTTTCATAGGAAATAAACCATCCCTCTTCAGTTTGGAGCTCTTACGAATTCTCAGATCCAAGCTTGTAAACCTATAATATCTTGATAATATCTTGATTTTTCAATTCGATGAAGGCGTCTTTCTTCGTCCTAAAAAAGAAAAAACAAACCTAGCAAGCCCATCTTTTAGGTTACATTTCAAACAAAAAGTATATAACAAAAACTACAAAAATTGAATAGCACAGGGACAATCTCAAATTACTTGCTAAGTCTCATGGGTCTTCTTCCATAATAGATAAAAACCCTCAATTCCTATACTATAAGGACTCTAATAATTTTGTGATACAAGAGATCCTAACAACGCAGAGTCACTTATATGCTAGATAAATGGGAAAACTATACGCGAAATCTGAATTAGTAATAGTCAGGATGCGTATGCTCCAAAGGGAAAGCTTAGAAATAACAAAATAAACGGTTCATCTACCCAGTCAAAATCTTAGAAGAAAGATCTATTTTATTTCCTATTGATGCTGCAGAATCCTCTACTCTCTCTAAACCCATATTTCTTGCTGGCAAGTTTATTACCTATATTCAAGAATTTTTATTCTGTAAGACTACCTTAATTAAAAATAAGATTCCTGGTCTAAGAGACTGCTTGTATTGTTTTTTGACTATTAATGTTGGTTTTTTATTCCTTCTGGAACTTAGCTATGTTTAACCCGAGAGACTCATTGAATAAGCCTGGGGCGGGCGGGAGCTTGTTCGTCTTCCAGAGAACATTGTAAAATATATTGATTCTACATATATGACAGACTGCTTCTTAATAACTGTACTTATACTTGTTACTCTGCTTGATAGCCTTTGCAGATTTCTTTAGCTATACCCGTATTTGTACTAGCTATCTTTACTCTGAGGGGTTCTACCTTTATTAGGGAGAGTATAGTTATAACCCGGAACTACTATTGCATTGTTTATATTACCCGTCTAATTTGTGTATTAGTTAGGTAAATTAATAGGGAGTAGTTCTTAATAAGTATATCGGAATTAGATAGTTATGGGTAGTATACCGTATAGGGGTGGATATTTTTAGGATTTATAGCAACAAAACGTAGTTTATTAAATTGGGACCTTTTTGGCAATCTATTCTATAACGGGTTTGACTTCCTTGTTTGGCTATATGGGACCCGTCATTAACTATAACTGTGCGCTTTGCCGACATTGTGGGGAGGAAAAAGGGAGTTTGGATACTTTAATACGCTGCTTGAAGGCATGGGCGTAAGGATTTGTTTTTGGAAATATAAAGGTTTAAGAAATTCCTATTTCCAGGTGAGGTATAACAGGCCCGGAGTCTCCCGTTATCCTTTTAGAAGTTCGACAAGAATTTCCCGCAAGATAATTCCGTTTACTCAATTTCAATTTAACTTATTATACAATTCTACCTGTAGCATTTTAAACTCAATGCTTTTTCCTTAGTAAATACGAGAGATATTGGGTCAGAGGGCAGAGGAATACCCACATCTCACTGCGTGACTTAGAATAAGGAATACGTGTAGCTCTTCTTATTTACATTAGCATATTCAATTTTCATAACATAAACTTCACACTAATAGCAGTAGGATTCTCTTTATGGATCTTGTACACACTTCATTTTGTACGACTTCTTACTTATGAAGACTTTACCTATTCAAAAACTAACAGCTCTTAAATTCAAAAGGAAGTAAAGAAACTTCAATTAGTAAACTTTTTCAGAAAAGAACTCAAATTTTAGTATACATAAAGAGCTCTCCCTAGGTCCTAGTGATTCTTCTACTAAGCACCCTTCCTAAGAGTATTCCCTAATCCTTTATTCGAGACTCTACTTTAAACACTGTTCAAATTACATTACTTCAGATACTGCAGCAATTGGCCAAGATCTGTATAATGGAACTCTCTACTGCAGTGGGGAACCCTAGAATTCATAATAGCAGAATCTTAAATAGGTAACTTGACTTAATAAAATAAACGTTTAAAGTAGAAGTATAAATTAAGTAAGTAAATCCCTGCAAAAGAGCCCGTAGCTGTAAGATTCCTTTTGGTTTAATTGTAGCTGCTAAATTAGAAAGTAATTCCATCTTAAACAGTTATAGGGTGTAATAAGAAGATTCCTACTCTTGTTTCATGAATAGTAAGGGAGTCCCTTTGGAAAAACTATAGGGCCCCAAAAAGTGCTTTCCCAGAGCATAAATAATATGACCCAGACTTTGGATTACAGCTAGAATTCCGGAATTGATGAGATACTACAAATATAGAAGACCCCGGTTCGATCCCATCTTTCTAAAGCGCTCATCTCTATCTACAGTTTTCCTTGATCCTGAAATTAGATAAAAACCCTTTACTTAGTTTGGTCGATCTACGCTTATAAGTTCCTACCAAGCCTTCCTTACTAAAAAATTGACATATATTATACCCAGCCGCTAGCCATAGGGAACTAACTCACGCTTTTAAAGGCTTAATACTCCCCCTAAAATCCCAAGCGGTAGAGCATCCCGTAAACCTATTGAATGTTGTTGGTTCAAATCCTGTCAAAGCGGGCTTTTAAGATAAGAGAAGAAGCGCTCCTTCTTTTCCAAATTGTGATTTTTTTTATTTGTAATTTTGAAAAACTAGTACCTCTTTAATAAGCACCTACTTAATAGAAAACTACTTACAAAGATGGTAAAAATTCCAGGCGAAAGCTTCTTATAGGTTTGTTTTATCGTGTGCTCCTGCGTATACATGATATCCTAGTTTACAACAGTCCAGGAATCTCCTTTTAGTAAGTCGGTACTAGCTCTACAAATTACGGGTACAGAATAATTTGAGTTTCTGAATGGTTGAAGCGAGCTCTGTAAAACAAATCAAAGTGTAGTATTGAGGTTACTTTACTAATCAAAGAATTTGAATAGTGATTCTGATAACTCTATTAAAATGGGTCCTACTAGACAAAGTTCATATAAGTACTTTCAAATCAAGTAGGTCTAGTTTTCAGACTCGTGTAGCAAATATAAAAGATAACTTAAGGGCTAAGCCGATAGTGAATGCTTTTTGTACTTTTCCGGGTACCCTTTTTGGCAAATTCAGTATAATAACTAAGAATTCTGTTTCAATATTGAATATCCTTAAAGCGCTAAAATATATAATGCCTATTACAACAGGGTACGTTAGCAGTCTTTCGCCGAGCAAAGAAGCTTTCAACTCCTCTCTTCTACAGCACAAAAGTACGTATTTAGATTCCAAATATAAGAAAAAGGCTTCATTTATAAGACCTGGGCGGCCATCTCCAGAAATCCCCTACTTACTAGGTTGAAAAGCCTTGCTTTGCTTAACACTCTAAAAAAAAGTATTCATATTATAAAGTAGAACCGACCTTTAGTATGGGGGTTCATGGTTTGGAACCCGGAGGTAATCTGTGATTGACAAAAAAGTAGTCTATAGTACTAGTATATAACAAAGGATAACGATACAATCGCAAAAAGCTTGCGTGCCCTATATAAAAAGCTCGAGCACAGAGTCTAAGTGTGATCATGAAAAAAAGTATGAAACAAAGTAAGTTGTAGACGCTGGCTATATAGTGTAAGTCGGTATATTTATAACTACTACAAAGCAATTACCTCGCTTCGCGATGCTGCTGCAGTCAAGTAAAAAGACTGGTATCTCCCTTAAGAGTTCCGGTATTCTAGCTCCTAGGATTAAGATAGTGAGTATAGCTCTAAAGAAGACTCAGACAGCAGGGAAAGGTAGAAAAGGTGTTGTATCTCTGAATAAAATAAGTGTAAAGATAGATAGAGAACGGAAGTCCATAAGCAATTGTTGGCTGTCAAATAAAGCACTATACCCGCTCGTAAAACCTAAATTCCTAATTGTACTTAATTAAGTCCCATGTAGTAAAATGGTAAATAAAGGACATGAGTTTACTTTTCATACTCCCATTTCCTATGGATTTCCAGTTAGGTGCTAAGTCTACATTAGCATAAACTAAGCAGAAGAGTTTTTTCTTTATACATATAATACAACGGGGTTCCTTGATAATTGAAATACTCAATTTATCTCACTCAACAATATTAGAAAAAATTAGATTGATTGAATAGAAATTCTTGGGTAGATCCAGTTTAGGAGGGATTCCATTGAGCTTAAGCTAAGGAGCTCTCAAACTTGACTTGCTTTTGCCTCTGAAAAAGAACCCTTTTTATTTCCGTAAAGTACTAGTTAGATATGGTTTTTACAGCAAGAAGCTCGTTTAGGCGCGCTAACCGTTTACAAGGAACCTTTTTCTCTTTCTTTTTTATAAAAAAAGCGACATAGCTCTCTTATTCTCGAAGAAAGCACCTCTTTTTCCCCTGATCCCCTTGCCTGCACAGACTGAACTTACTTCTATAAGCAGCGACGCCGCTAAACCCCATATATTATAGCGGATACGCTTATAGACTTAGATGATGTGTACTACATGACCCACTTTGCTTAGTAGTATCTTTTTTTAATAGCTGGAGATACACTCTTTTCAAGGGAATCCTCTAAAAGTCAATACTATTGCATAGAGATTACTAGAACACTCCCCTCCCAAGGACTTCGGGATTTTGTCCGTCACTCCCTTATTAAATAAATAGAACAAGATAGGACTTGCCAATAAGCCAATAACTAGGTTTAGTGGTTCTAACTTTGATGAAGGAACCTGGTTTAAATAGGGGCCTAGTAAAGTAAAAGCAAGAAGTTCAGCCCCTATTCAAAGATATACAATAGAAAAAAGCTCTTTAAGTAATGCCTGCAAAGCCTCTTACACTTAAGGTTTAAAACCTTGACTTTTAGGGCTTGCTTTTTTATATTACAATTATTAATCGGTTGGGCTTGCTAGAGTGTATTGAACATTTTGGTTAGTGTTTTCCTTAGTATTTGCCTTTATTGTTAAGTAATTTGTCATTATTGGTTCTCCTAAGTCTCCCCAAAAGTGAAGCGAATCCCTAAACTTATGATTAGAATGAAAACATTAAGCTAAGGTAAGTTGTAGATTACTCTGCTCGCTATCAGTCTCTTACTGAAACAAAGAAGATTCTTAATATTAGCGAGCCCCGTTTTGAACTTAGTAAAGGAGAACCATACATGCCTTGTTGTTTCATTAAGGTCTTAGTTTAGATTGAGATAAAACTTCAATTATAAAGCCAAGGCAGGCTATCCTATTTATTAACTACATTCTCTTAATTCATTCTTGGAAAGTTTAGTTTATATCAAGAGATATAGACTCTTTTCTGGTACAACAATAGATACTAGAACTTGACAGACCCTACCTAAAATATAAGCTCAGGAAAAACCTAATAAGTTAAGTAGATATGCTTTAGAAACCCTTTTACCGGATTAAATACTGTTAGATTCTTTAAGAGGTATTCGGCATACTGCTGGGAATTTAGAACTACAAAAACATTGCTTAAACATGGAGCGCTTTTACAGGCTCTAGCAATGGATCCGTTAGTAGAGTTCCCTCTGAAAAGGGATACCTTACTATCAACAGCAGAAAATATTATACCAACCCCTAACTAGGCGGGGGGCGGGGGGTAGACGAAGCATAATCTACGAGGCTCCCTATTTTCCATTCTGAATCGAAAGGCTCTCCTTAGTATTAGAACTCGAACCCACACTAAAGCAGTTTACGGAGTATCCCATATTTATGGCACATTTAATACGTACTGGCGATACCTGTTCCTTAATACTATTATAAATCCTGGATTTTCGTTAAGGGATACAAAAACAAAACCTTATTTCCATATTCTGTTTTCTCGAACTGTAAAAACTCGGGATAACTACCGTTTAGTGTTAACAGGGTTAGCTACCACTCTAATTTATTGCCTCATTTTAATATAGATAAGGGACTTAAAGGGTGTGAGGGTATAGAAACCCCTTAGACCGACTCCTTGCTTTCGTAACTGCGGCTCCTATCCCAGTAAGTCTATAGTATTGTGGTATATAACAAAGCATAAGGATACAACTGCAAAAAGCTTGCTTGCCTCATATAAAAAGACAAATGACGGGCGCTCTTATTACTAACCCTACAGACTTCCCTGTCGGAAACTCTAAAATAGAAAAGTATTTCAAATGAGATTTCTTTGACATAACAAGGTATCAGATAACTCTTACTTTTATTATAAGCAAACTTATGAATTATTAATATAGGAGGGAGCGCTGTATAGAATGTCTAAAGCATAAGGGGTTACTCCTTACATTAAACTATTTCTTTTGTACTTGAAAACTCACGGATATAATATCTTAGAACTTACATTAAATTAAGTTAAATTGAATAGAGGGTAAACAGTGAACACCAAGTAAGTTTTAAAGTGGTATAACACACGATATAAATTATGTAAGGTGGCGGGTTCAAGTCTCTCGAGTGAGTAAGGCCTGGCTTTACCTAACGCTTAATTGTTAGAAGTCAGTATATAGTATAG
>JAYMTG010000035.1:0-58174 GCA_036897565.1 Pelargonium exstipulatum | reverse complement strand
TTAAAGTGTAATTTTATGGAGTATTTGTAGTAGTAAGATCATATCTTTTAGGACATGTCGCAGGTTCAAGTTCCAAAGCTAGTGTGAAAAGTAAAGAGTAGTCTTGCTGATTCTTGATAAGTTAGGAGTCCCAGAAACTTGAAATGGCAATAGAAAACTCCTGAAAGCCTAGAGCCTACTTCTAAAACATGAGGATCCTCTATTGGGGCAACCTCTATTTACGTTATCACAGTAGTTATTTGGTTGCGCTTGTGTAAGTATAGACATATGGATATTCTTATCTAAATGAAATTGAGCAGAGATTCCTAATAAGAAAGAAGGGTACCTCCAGGGGTAACTCGGCATGATTCTAATCCTATAATTTCCACGTAAGATTACTAATTGAATGGGTTTAGAAACTCCTTGATTCAAGCAAGAACTAGAGGTTTTGCATAGAATCTGATAAAAGAACCTATTTTTCCGGAGAGATCTTACGCATTAAGACAGGAAAACCCCATAAAGAGTTAACTAAACCTAAGAATCCTTGCACAAAAAACTCGCTTTGAACCTCAAATGGAGTCCTCTCGTACTATAAAGAACTAGAATAGTAATAGATAACTAAGTCCTAGACTCCCCCCTAAGACAGGGAAATACAGATAAGAAGAGTACCAGCAACAACAGTAAGGTACATACCCTTAAGGCAGGTGTACTAAGCTCCAAAGGAGGAGCACTTCTCCTGCTAAGAAGGATGGATATGAAAGTAAGTAGGAGTCAGAGTAGGTATAGGAGTATGCGGAGCTCGTGCCTTTCCTGCTAGTGTTATGCGACTTGAACTCGCGTATTGTCTTATTTTTATGTTTTTGATTCGAGATAATGATATTAAAGAGATTGAGGAGTATAAATAACTGAGGCTAAAGTAATGCCGGTGTTTCTAAGTGAAGTTAAGTTAAAGTCTGTTTTTACTGCTAACGGAAATTGTAATTACAAGTTTTCAAATCTTAACCTTTTTAGGGAGACGCATATACATATGGAGGAGCTAAAAGTCTAAATTTATTAGTTATTAGACAAGTACATACAAGTTTTGTACTAAACGGAGATCAAATATTCAGGGTAAAGCTAAATAAAAGGAAGTCTTTAGTGGTCTCAATTACTCCTAGGCAATATCTAGTCCAGAATGTCTCAGAATTGTCGGTGGGTTTTTGCAAACAAGAAAGGGGTTTTCCTGAGGTAGATAATGCAAGTAGCTTTGAAGTTAGTATTTAATAGGTACAGAAATTTCTGAGCATAACATAGAAAAGCTAATCCTCGTTTATATGTATATAGATTTTCCAGGCCCCTTTTCTTTCGGGAAGAATCCTACCTTTCGCAGGGGTCTAGTAAAGCTTTCATGTGCACTGATCTTTAGAGTTAGCGCCAACAGTTAGGTTTACTGGTGTATAATAAGGTCCATTCACTATATTCTAAACCCGAGCTGGTAGAACTCTAAAAAGAAAGTAAGGTTAGCAAATATCCATTTCAAATCTAGTTTTCCTAATCAACAAAAGGACCTCTTCAATTCGGAGATATGTAAGTTCCTTGGTATTATGAAAAGGGAGGTTACAAATAGATTCACTTTCCATAAGGAGTCCTTTCAGTTTTATATACTACAAAATTTTACTACGAGTTTTAGTAAATCAATCTTGATGTACAATTTCTGATTCAGGGCAACTAATATCTCACGCCTAAGCTTGTAATTACCGGATTTCCTTGTCTTTTAACGAGTCGCTTATCTTAGATCTTAGCTAGCCTTAACTACTAACTGCGAACGTACCGAAAACATATTTATATTAAGAAAGCCGCCGGTTCGAATCAGATAATAAAGTGAGCTTCCGAGCTAGGTCCCCGACTAATGTACAGAACGATAAAGCCAATTTTCATGAATCAAACTCACCCGTCCTTTAGTTTAGAAAAATTCCCGGTGGGTTAAAATAGGATTTGTGACTCGTATAAATGTTCGTGTGTAGATAAGAATAAACAGTGTATCCTGATCCAGCAAAACCGCTTACCCAGCTCCTCTTTTTTGCAAACGGTTCTATTCTAAAATGAAATATCCGGCATAAGGTACACTTTTTGAACCCCGTGAGAGTAAAGAGATATCAAGATGGGATCCGAATCAAGATTTGTGGGATGCGTACCCCCGTGCTCTACCAACCGAAGCTATACCACTAAATTAACAACTAAAAATTGAACTTAATAAAGAATCTAAGAAGAACGTAAAGTTTTCATTTATCCTGTATGTTAGGAAGTTTTTCGACAAGCACTAAAAGGGCAAACTTATGATTATTGACAACAAAGGGCATCCCTTATAGAAAAGTAACGGTTACCCAGTACGAATAGTAAGAACTCCTTTATAGAGGCACCTCATCTACAATAAATCTTAGGAATTACTTGATTTGACAGATCCTAATTTTTCTTTCTGGATAGCTTCCCTTTGTTTAAAATAAGAACTCCCTTTAGCTAAAAGCATATACAGTGGACTTATAATGCCTCGTCTAAAGGCTTCCAAAAATGCTTAGCATTTTCTCGTGACTGCATGGGCTAGGCGTTAGCCTTATCAATTTCTGATATTCAAAGTCAGTGCCCTTTTTTCCTTAACAAAGTGTAAGTTTTTAATGTCTTGCACAAGCCTAAAGAGTCGAGCATCTCTAGGATTCCTTTGGTGGTAATTACTAACTCATGTTTGATAAGTTTCTTAATATTCTTTTGAGACCCCTAATTTAGTGTAAGTTCAGGATACGAGCCTTTTCACAGCTATTTCCTTTTAATGTATAATTGTTGGAGGGTCTAGCTACAAGGACTCGGATAGATATTAAGAAGGCAGGTGCAGGTTATAAGACAGTTATAGCTGAAAACGAAAAGATATAGCTAACGAATCTCTTAAACAAGATTGTGGGAATGCAATAAAGCCAAAGTTATAAGTTATTTGAACTTGGGAAAGATATAAGTCAAAAGGCGAAGCACTGACTTCTCTCAGAAACACTTCGAAGAAGCGGTGGGATCCTCTGTTTCGGACGAAAGGCAAGCAAAGGAATATAAAGTCAAATAAACCTTAGCTAGTTTTACTTAATTATATAAAATTTTTTGTAATTCTAGAGTCTTAACAAAATACCAGAATGGACTCCCCTTTATTAAACTAGATCCGGAGCTAAACAAAGAAGAATTCCTTTCAAATCTAGCTAAGAGCTAAGGAAAAGACTTTGCCCCAAGTAATAAGAGATCGAGGGGTGTTTCTGTAAGATTTGGTGTATTTTATACAAAGAGTATTAAGAATACGATCCCGGATACAAGAAAGGAGCTCTATTTAAGCGATTATAAGACTGAAATTGAGTGCCACGTTCTACGCGCAGGCAGGATTAGATAGAACTTGCCCTATAGATCCTAGGATAGTAATAGGAATTGAATTGAACTTTTTTGGATCTTGTATTGCTATTAAGACCATAGTGAAGGCTCCCGTTATTACTTTGCCGGTAAGTAGCTACTATTATCTTTAGGAGACTCCTTTTCTGATCCTGTTAAGTTAAAATACGGAGGCACCTCTGACCAATAAAAGAGAGGATCCTTGCACATTCAAAACCCCTACAGCGAGTTCCTTTTTTATCACTATTTTTATTCTTTTACAAAAAACTTCAATTCTAGAAATGCGGAAGTAAAACGAAGTTCTTAGATTTATACACGTGCTTTTTTACAAATCAAGTAGAGGTGTTCCTACGTAGGAGATTTTTCCCTATAATGGCTAAAGACTCTGTAAAAGTACTTCTTATATTCGATATTATCCGGATTCTTTTTAGGTCTATAGCCTACTAGTATCCATTCATTATATACCATTGCGTTAGGGACTTTTCCTACACCCAGCCCCCTGTTTAAATAGAAAGGTATCCACTAATAAATAAGGCAGGAATAAACACTTTTGTTTCTATGAAAAACTTACACTCTATCTTAGGGAATCCGCCTACAAGTCATTTTACTACTGCAAAGTTGATTTGAAAGCAAATACTTCTAAAAACATAAAGGTAATTCCAAGGCTTTCAAACTGGTTGATACATATAGGGCTTATTAATACAGCATCCAGCTAGTATACAATTAGGTGTAGAAGGTATAGAAACGTATGCCCCCTTTATTCTAAGAGATTTTACAAACTTATTAAAGAAACTTTCTAAAAATGCATAAGGGGTTATAATATCTCTCTCCTAAGAATATCATATACCTTGAGATCCATTTTCTCAACTTATTTGGTCCGACCTAAATAAAAAACTATCTCCAGAAGCAAAGAATACCCCGGTTGGGTTAGTATACTTCTTTATAAGAGATAATGCAGTTTGAACCTGCGGCCGTTTGATTTATGTCTCCGTGATCAAACAACTTTATACTCTAATAGAAATTCATGCCTACTAAGCAGATAGACTAGCTTTAGTACGGATGAAAGGATAGCTCTTCTTGTTTCCCAGGCAAGTAGATTTGCTTTTAAAAGAAGGGTTTTTCATGTTCTGCTTGTTTTCGAGTATCCGAGGATTTAGTAAATAGAAAAAGATGATGGTGAAGCGTTGTCTGCACGTGTTGTTCCTAATGTTTGTAGGTTTCTAATTCCGGATAGTAATTAACGAAAAAACAAGTATAAATAAAAAGCCGGGCTAGATCCTCTAAGAATAAAGCAAGGAGTTTAAGTCATACAAGAGTGCCTCCACTAATTCGGATTACGTTTAATATAATAAACTGCTACTTTACCTTTTATGGGCTGATGTATAAGATTCGACCTACCAATCTGTATTCGATAAGTAAATAATATCCTAGTTCAGTTTTTGGTTAATATAACTTGATTCTATGCCGTACTTTGTAGCTATTCTATCGCAGAGTCGTACAAGTAGGATCTCGTCTTTATTTGGACTTTTCCTAGACTGTCTCCCCACACCCCTTTTTTGTTGTACTTTTGCCTTAAAGCTGGTTAATGAAGTTAAATCTAGCTCCCAAGATTCCCTTTTTATTACCAAATTCAAAGCCCTAATCATAAAAAAAAAGGCTTTCCATTGTAAATTGGTTTGTCAAGAAGCCGCTTTCCTAGTAAAAATTCCTTTAGAACCTTTTTCTTAGGTTTTAGTCCTATAGATATTGCCAGAGATTTAGAAAGCTAAGTACAAAGAAGTTAGGGCGAGACTATACTTCGTATCGGGTAAGTACAGGGTAAGCACTCCTAAAATTCAAGCTGTAGATAAAGCAAGCTTGCTTGGATAAGGCTGTTTTCATATTCTTGTTCTATCTAGTTACAATAGTTTGAAGGCAAGATTGATCTTGCTTGCTCGTAGTCCTTAAGAGATTCCTGCTAATTCCTGCTTCTGAAACCAGTGCATTTTACCCTTTAGAAGTGTTGTCAGATTAGAACCTGTGACTTTCTTATATGCCGCTTTAGGTAGTGTGGGGAAGTCTTTCTATAGTATATTTTAGGGCTTGAACTCAAGGATTCCATGTATTCCGTATCAAGCTGTGTTCTGCCTAAGGATTTCAAGCTAAAAGGTATAACTCATAAGCAAGTGAGTTAGTTTTTTTTAATACAAGCACAAGTTAGGGATACCAAGGAGAGGTAAGGGCAAGGGCTTAAGGACTAGGGGTCTAGCTCAAAAGAAGAAAGCTATCAAGATAGAAATTCTAGTAAGAGGTAAGAAGTCTGGCTGCAGTTAATAATTAGCAAGAAATAGGGTTAGCTGTTAACAGTAAGACTCGTAAGAAACAAGCTATGATGGAGAGTAAGCGAGTGAGTCCCTGTTAGTGTTATAGATAGAGCATAAGCCTGCAAAGATAGCTAACACCTATCAAGGCTGCTTTATAGTGAGGGAGGATAAGGCAGGATAGCTTTTTGATAGTACATACCATACACTAGATAATAGATAACCCACTTTTATCTGGAATCGGAAACCCCGCGGTAACACGGGAACAGCCTCGTAAGAGCTACTAAGCGGCTTTAACTAATCAACTTCAGGAATAACAAGGATACTTTTTACTTTTAAGGGCAAATACTTTCAACAAAAACTTTAAAAAGATAACAGATTAAATAGAAAAGGGCTCCAATTCCTCTAGAATTTTTTAAAAACACTAGTTTGAGTACCCTAATGAGTAGCTATCTAACTTATTTTTCGTTTGATTTCCTATATTATTCACTTTCTGAGACTTACTTGCTTGTATAAAATTCCTCAGATTCTAATCGATTTTTATAGTGGAACTAACTTTAACTTATGGGGTTCCTATTTAAAAAAGTATAACTTATTAAATAAAGTGTAAAAAAAGAGGGTTTGCTAGCCTAGTGCAAAGTCCTTGATAGATCGGATTCTATTAGCTTAGTATTTTGACTCGCTAGTAGGTCATTAAAAACATCAACTTTTGACTAAAAAGATTCCACTCTGGATTTCTTTAGCAGGATATCTGGGTATTGACTTGAGCTAGATACCGCATTTACTCAAAGCTTGATTAACATAATTGAAGCGGGTCAAGTTTCACTCTCGACCGGCTTCCCGAGTTGCAGGACAGACACTTTATCCCACTAACACTTCCCTTTTTGGATCCATTGTTTTTCATTCTTGGGGTACCACAAACATTCAATCGAGGCTTCTTTTTGGGATCCTTTTTAGGGAGTGTATCCCAGAGATCTGTAAGTAAAGGTTTATTAAGTCTGTTTTGAGAGCAGGATTCTCTGTGTGTAATTTATCGGATTAGGAAGCTCCCGTAGTACTAAATTAGAGTCGAAAAAAAGAAAGAAAAGGATAGTTCCCTTTTTTCTATACATTTCGTAGGTTCAAAAGCAGGTGTTCCTTAGTATTCATTTAACTAGTAGTCAAAAGAGCTCAGAACATATTCTAACTTTACGGATATATAAAGCGAGTTCAAGACTACAAATGAAGTGCCTAATATTATATAAAACCGGAAAGCTGCTCTGAATAGGGGCCGTGTGAAAATGGGTCTTATTAAAGAAAGTAATCCCGTATAAAACTTTTACAAATAGCTAGCTTAGAGAACTTGAAGCTATTACTATAATTAGCTCCTAGATGCTAGGGGTTCGTCAATATCTATTTTGGACTTTTTCGTGATGCACGTATAAAGGACTCTCTTATGCCTATTCATTTGCTCTTTTACAAAAAGAAAAAGGAATCTGGAGCTTGGTTTTACTTGAGTAAAGAGGGTTCGATGCTAACAAAGAGGTATAAGGTTAGTGTCCGTTTTACCAGGATTCTCCTTGAGGAATTTTAAGTAATTAAGATAGAAAGTCACTCTATCTCTTTAGCGAAGTTAGATTAACACACTAGTTTATAGCAAATACCAGATTCTTTAGTCAAGAGCTCTATCTAACAGGACGGAAATACTTCAATTTATATACGACCAAGCAAGTCTTATAATCAGGGCTCCCTCTAGCAAAAGTAAAGTTTTAACAAAAGAAAGGTAGCATAGCATGGGGACCCTTTCAAAGAGATGAGACACATTACTATTTAAAAAATCTAGAGAATACTAGAGCACACTTTTGACCTATGATCAATTTTAGAAACTCACTTTTTTGTTGGATCTCATTATGTACTGATTCCGCCCTTGCACGTCTGTACTAAGAAAAAACGTACCTTACAATATAGGGTCTATATAATATTCCAAAGAGCCCTGAAATAGAATGGGATAAAAAAGAAGGGTCCTCTTCAAAAAACGAAATAGATAGAGCCTGATAACACCCCTTTTTTCTTTTTTGATTAGATTTCTTAAACTGAAGCTTTCCATTAAGTATATTTTTTGCCAGAGAATTCTAGTGAGTGACGAGAAAACTTTAAAAGTAAGAGGCATAGGGAATTCGAGTGCCTTAGTTTAGTTAAGTAAGCCCCTAAGAGCTTCCGTTTTTTTGTAACAGTCTACTTAGGCATATTCCTTTTAGCGACAACAGAGCATATAGTTTGTTATACAACTCAGTTGGAGTACTTTTTTAGAGCAGTCCTTTTACTAAACAGGTGCATTTTTTTACTCAAGAGTAATACTAATTCCAGTAAAGGTCTTCTAAGCTTTTGGGGAGTAGTTAAGCTACTGGGAGACTCTGGTTCTCTGTTGTGAAACTAAAGTATCATTAATATAATAAGAAACAAGTATACGCGTAAAAGAGTAGAAGAATCCCGGGACCTCTTGCTTATATATAAGTAGAGCGCCGTGTTCAACTGAGTGGGAATAAGGCTTTCTTTATTAGAGATTGACTACAAACATAGATAAGGAACTCGTCTACAACAGGGAATTCCTCTAACAAAACGATCAGTACGAAAAGGATTCATTTCTCTATTCTCAACGGAACTACCGACTATATAGATAAGGACTCAAGCGCTCTAGTTACTACTCAAAATAGAAAAGGACTCTTGAGTACTACTTACCAGGTATTCGATTCTTGATTTCTTCTCTCACTATAAAGTTAGCCAAGCCTTTTTACTGCTAAAAAGCAAAATAACCACACCGGCATTATTTAATAATCAATTTCTTTTCGGGTACTGGGGCTCAAGGAATTGACTAGAACCGTGCAAAAAGTGAGTCTTTGCCATATAGAAAGAGCTTCTCTTATCCAGATATTCAATCTAACCCGAGAGCCGTTTTCCTAAAAAGCTGGTATTGCGAAAAACTGCCAACATTCTTTAGAGAACTCCCGAAGCATTTATACTTAATTGAATATAGAGTACAGCTGTAAAACAAAAAGTATCACACTATGATAGGACCTAATTTACCAACTTATAAGCTAAGGCTAAACTGAATTCCTCGTTGTGTAAAGAGTTAACTGCTAACAAAAACCCAAAGCCGCTCTTGTATTTGAAAAGAAGTAAAAAAGAGCTTTCATTTAAGCTTTTTCTTGTTGTGTGTTTGGTTGGTGCTTTGTCTTGGTTGATTTTAGTTAGAAACAAACACGTAGAAAATATAAATATAATAGAAGTTGTAAAATTTCTTTGACTTAAGTACAGTGCGCTTTCCTCTAAATGATAGGAAGGCGTAGCCTAGACCCTGTCTCAACAGAGTAATTCAAAGTTTCCTCGTCTTTCCATTACTAGAATATCCGCATTTAAAATCTTGGTATGAAACAAGGGATGCAGAAAAGAGAAAGTACAAAGAAAGCTACTCAAAGGCAGGGAGAGCGGGTACAGCTAGGAAGATCCATGAAATACAATCTCGGGTGAAAGTGAGGTACAACTGGAAAAGAGTTTCTTCCTTGTCCAGGTAAACTAAACTTCTCTTGAAAATAAACCTTATATAAAAACTTACATAAAAATGTCTAAGTAATTCCTATTTAGATAGCTTGCAGACACTATACCTACTAGATGAAAGTCTAAAAAAAGTAAATGAATTCCATGGTAATTATATAGTGCTCTACTTTTTCAAAATGGAGGACTTTCCAAGTTGAACGCTTTTGAGACTAGCGCCGCATATATTTCTGTAACAAACTTCCCAATACTTGTAGAGAGATACCAAATTCGTATACTCCTGTAGTAAGAGGAGCTCTCCATATAGGGTAGAATGTAACTATTTGAAGTAGTAACTGAAACCTCCGTAAGTATGCTTTTTGACTTTGCTATCGTGCAATGTAAAGTCCACAAGAGAAGCTCGAAACGGAACCCTTTACTCGAAAATCTATAATCTCACAATCGGGAATAACGGTTTGCTCTTAATAGAGTTACAAGGCGGGTCTAGAGTATTTCCTCATAAAAGGGGGTATTCCACTATTCTACTAGGATACAGAGATTTCAAATCTTATAAATTATGAAGCCGCTTCACCTGTTTTGCCCTAGAAGACCCTGGATTACTCGCTCCAAAGCGCTACCACTCTAATATTGTATATATAGGATTACACTTAATTGAATTGTTATACTTCTTTATTAAAAAAAATTATAGAAACTAATAAACTAAATTCTTATTATACAACTGCAGGACCCTTAGAAATCCCAACTATTTACTCTATCACAAGAAGAAATAGGGTACAATATTATGAATCCTTTATTCTAATTTTACACTCATTTTATGACTCCCACGTTTAAAGGTTTTGTTTAAGGTGCGCTTTACAGGTTCTCCAAGGCCCAATCACTTAAATTAAGAAGGTTTTCTCAATGGAATAAATGTATGTACAATTTTATCCAAGACACTCATGCAGTGCAGAGGTGACCCATTCAACAAGTAAGTAAAGGCATAGGGAATCCCAAGGTAGGGTAAGGAGGGGGCCTTTCTAAGAATGACTGCCATAGGTTCAAAATCATTTCTTAATTTTGCAGGATTAAAGTGTCACCCGATTTAGTCTAAGCACTCTATGTAGCCGTAAACACGAACACTAAGGAGCGCTTTATTCGCCTTTTCTTATTTTACAGAGAATTCCTGGGAGCAAACTTTGTTTTACTTTTTCAAGGAAGCCTGTATGTAAGGTTCACGCCGGAGCAAATTGACTATCCTATGGCTCATCTTTGGAATATCTGGACCTAACCAACCCTATGATGGAAAAAAACGAAGTCTAAGTGCTCAAAGCAAAGAAGCACTTCCTATTTGAAAAACAACTTCATGCTTAGGATTCTAAGGTTTCACTTTTAAGTTTCCATGAGAAACTCCTTTATATTAGACTGAGTTACAAACCCATCTACTTAAAGAGTTCCCTTTTTATAAATTAAGGATCCCCCTCTTTTGACTATATTGTACATCATATTCCTATAGATAAATCAAAGCAGCTAATCAATCGAATTGATAAGTATACCATTAGGGATCTACTATACAACATTTTATACACTCTGTATTGGTTGACAAACGAATTTCTTTCTAAAACTTGAAATAGTACAATAAGTTAGAATGAGCCTTTATACGAGTGTCAAGATTAGAAACAAAGTGAATCAACTCCGGTTTGAACTAAAACGAGAATTCCGTAAATATATTGAGCCAAACTACAAGATCCTAAAAAGGACTTTCTCGAACCTTTAATAAAGTCTAACAAGAAATCACTCAGGAGAAGAAAGCACCTACTTTCAAAGTCAGTTTTTTCTGTTCCGAGTAAGGGGCCATACACAAGTTTATACCTTTGCTGTAACAAATTTTTGCTGTTAGAATCTAAAAGAGAGTTTTGTATTATGAGTGGGAATTGGCAGCTAGTATTAGCTTAAACAAAGGAAAGATTCCATAAGAAGATTTGCTTTCAAATCGGGGTACTCTTACCTTCTCGCTGTAATATTCCTGAATATGGCTATCTAAAAGGTCTCAAGCCCGCTCTGGCTAGCAGAATTTCCCTACTAAAAAAGTATAGCCAACGGAAACTGTAAAACCTAGAAACTTTTACGAATATACTTCATAAAGACTGTATTTTGTCAATTGAAATCTATATTTTTTGTACCTACGTTGGTATTTGAAGAATCTATTATCATACATTGTTTTCCTAGTTGTTAGGCAGGGTTGTCTTCTTGCTAATGCTTCTGTGAACAAAAGGAGCTCTCGATTTTTGTACACAAATTAGATCTTTTATGTAGGAGCTCGTCAATACCTACTGAGTAAATTGAAACTTATAATGGATGAAACCCTCCTAACTTCTTTTGATTTCAAATATAACTGCCCCTAGATTCCCAAAAATTCATTAGCAATCGCAATCTAAGAACCCTGTAAACATAGTTAGTATAATCCAAAACTCCAAGCTTTGTACGGGACTCTTGTTCGGACATGTCGAGGGTTCCGTTCGACCCGTGGATGTTTTAGGTCTATATCTCCTATCCCCTAAAGGGTGCCTTTAAGTAATTGGATAAAGATTTCTTTATAGCTTTATTGAATTTATACTTGACCGGTATTTGCTTTTCTGAAGTAGATCGAGATTGAAAAGGTGGGTAATTTTTTTAATAATACCTAGACTTTTTCATGGAATACGGATCGATAGGACAAAAGTCTGGGTTTTATTACTATGTAACTTTATCGGTTATATATTTCATGCTACAGCCCAGGCTAGCGGCAGGGGATATAGTAAATTACTTTTAGATACGCTATTAAATACAACATCTGATCTTCTGTATTCACAATTTGAATGTGACCTTGTTCTAACTAAAAACAAGTTTTTTTATAAACCTTTCTTACATGTCCGTTGTCAGGCAGCCTACCAGAGAGCCAATTATTATGTCTTTCAAATATTCTTATTACAGAATCGAGCACAGATAGAAGGAATTGCCCTTTTTCTTTATTAAAAGTTTCCACTGTGTCATATCATTCATATATCTTCTTTCTATAGTATAGTAGTTATTTATCCACATTAGGATATTGGATCTCACCCTTTTCTAATAAAAGACAGGTTTATAAACCGGAATACTTTGCTTTTTGAAGCACGGGAACACCTTGTCAACTCAAACAAACTAAAGGAATTCTTGGGTTAAGACACACATCTCTAAAGAAAGCTCCTTGCTATTATTTGTACAGTTAAAAATATAGCAAAATTTCTATCTAAGTTAATGAATTCCCCGCCTTTGCCTTTGCGGTCAATTTCTGAGAGCCCTGTTTAGTATCCTAGTTATTGATAAATTGTAACTAACTAGGGTTATTCGCACCTTATCCTGCTGTTCCTTATGTATAATAAGTTATCAATTTTTACAAAAACATCTAAAGTATTCTTAACTTTAGTTTCCAAACTCTAGCAAAAGGTATAGGATACAACAAAAAGTACTCTCTTGAGGTCCAACTAAATACTTAAAAGTTTTTGGTCAGCTAGCTACTAGGGACTCATCCTAATTTAGTAATTTAGTCATGAGGTGAGCCCCTAATTCTATGGTGGCTAAATCCATATTGATATACATACTTTACTCAAGACATAACCGGTAATCCCAGATTCAAACCTCTTTTTTAGGTATACTCCTTTTGTTGTTGATAGACTCATTATTATTATGTGTCCAGGAGCTGCCTCATTGTTTAAAGGCAGACTTTTCAAAAGAACTGAAAGAATAAAGTCTTCTCCAGAAGTCAAAACTTTGTTTGGTTTATCTCATCGATAGTGTTTTACTGAACCCTTTTTGATCCCAGGATCTGGTGCTTTGTATTACTTTAGGCTGCGTAAGTCAAACCCCACAATAAGAAACTAATGGATCGAGTAAGTTAGAATAGAGTATAATACAAAAAGAGTTAGTAAAAAGGGGTTCCTTACCTTATGACACTAGGGGCTTTTGGTATTAAAGGAGCTTTTCCGGTTCCGTGTTTTCGACTTTACTTAGTATAGGGGATTTTATCTTGTTCAAGTAGATCCTCGAGGCTTTAGCTTAAACGGGAGCACAAAAAAGAATCTTCCTTTTTAGAAAGGCCAAAGAAAAAGGGAATACATACTTTTAATAGAAAAGGTTTAAGTCAAACCATTTATCACTAGTATTAGAAATTAGAGTTTGTAGTTTTAAGGAATATTCTTCTTGTTTGTTACTACTTTCGAGAGTATAGAACTCTAGTACATAGATAAGTATACTACCGGACTACGGGGTACTGTACCGAGGTAGGGTGATGCCAATAGTATACCTGATAGAACATAGATACCCTTTTAGCCAACATCTACTACTTTTTTGCTTTCTTACCTTTTTCATGATACCTGCACTCTTAGCCTGGAGCTGATCCTTATACTTTCTTTCAAAAACTCTTACTGACTTCTGTACCTTGCTTTTTTCATAGCTTATTTCTTATTCACCACCTAGCATATGTCTTTCTTACCTATACTTTGTACTTGACAAAAACTCGAATAACTCTAAAACCCCTATGAAATTCTCCTTAAACACCTGCAACGGAGCCCCCTTCTTTAGGAATTCCTTATGATCGACTACTTAAAACTAGGAAAATACCTCTAAAATAGAGGAATAGACCTTTATCTCTAGAAGGCCTCCCTTATACCTGTCTTCTCTTCATCCTGGTTCTTTTCCGAATATATAGAAAGTCTTGCCAAAGGAAAAAGGCTCCATACTCTGCTGTTTTTATAGTATCTGGGATAGCAAATAGTATACCCGTTGTTTGAGATTTCACGTCATAGAGCAAATTTTATATTCAAGGCTAGGTCCTCTCTTTTTAGTGGTACACTTCAGACTGAACCCCAAGGGCACAGATTCGAATCGACTATGAGTGAGAAAGACCCAATCGTTTAGTTATAGTTAGTACCACGAGTTACTTACCTTTGCCTAAAAAACGAACAAGCTTTTGAATTCCTGACTTTGCACCCTTGTTTTTCTGAGTCGCCTTACTCCTTGTTTGACCTCTAAGCTAGACTCTTTCTCTAGTAAAATCTCAGTAATGAATCAACTTTAACCTATGATATTCCAACTAGAACTTCTTTGCTCTACCATCTGACAACTCAGCTACACACTGCCAACGCGCTCACTTGACTACTAAACTGACTATCGAGTTAGACTAGAACATGTATTTATAGGCATTCTCTATAGGACTTGGTAAATTCTAGGCAGATCACTGAAAAGGAATCCCTTTTTCACAAGATGACTCACTCAAGAAAGTTGGCAAATTCATGAGTATCCCCTTTTTAGAAAACGGAAGTTTAGTGAATCTAGAACTTGTAAGGCCCCAAAATACCTAGAAATTCTGTCCTCGATCGAGAGTTTGGGTACTAAAAAATGGGGTTATCTAAAACCATTTCCTATGCCCGGTTTCGAGGATCAAGAAAAGGATAAATAATAAATGAAATTTTTCTAGCTAGTAACTAGAGCCCCTTTTTTTATTAATCTAAATTCCCTTTTGTCTTTAGAATTCCACACTAGCATAACCTGGGTCAGGAGTATCCTATAACAATTCTTAAAACTAAGGGCTTTTACCGGGTTTTAGTAAGCAGCTTAGCTAAGGATCAAAATGAAAAAGCGAGGCAAATAGACACCCGTAGAAGTGCTCAAATTCTATAAAGATAAAGATTATACTTGAGGAGTAGTTAGTTTTCAGTGGAATCTAAATCCTACGCTCATAATGAAGGAGCACTAGCCCCTACTTCCTTGCTAACAAAAAGTGAGTTGGATACCCGAAGAATTGGTTGATCGAAGTAGTTCCAGAAAGGAATTCATACTCAAAAACCAAGTCAAAGTTTTTGCCTTTGAGACAGTGGTTATACGAGAATAAGCCGGTTAAACCTTTTTATGTAATCTAAAACAGGAGTTCAAAAGAATACACGTAAATATTTCAGCGCATTGCGGGTATATCTAAGCGACTTGTACAAAAGGAGGGGAAGCTGTGACAAAAACCAAAGAACTTCAAGACTCAGATTTATGGAATCCTTTTTCTAAGTAATAAGTGTTACTAATGTTGTTAACTCATTAGGATTTCGGAATTTACTTTATTCATGGGATGGGGATAGGAAAGTGGGAAGGAAGGCCAGGAATTTCTCTATATAAGTAATTTAGTTTACGCTCTTTGCTGAGATAGATTCGAACCTGTGTACACTACTTCAATTCAGGGTTGATGCACTTTTCGATGTCATAAGAAAATGTACTCTCTAAACCACCTACCAAAAAGCCTACAGAGTACCCGTATAAAAAGGGGGTTGATTTCAAATGCATTCTATTTAAGTGATTTCTTCTTGTCATGAGCAAGTTCCTTCCTTATCTTAGTACCTAACTCATAATCCTCATCCTCTTTTTCTTGCTAGTGCTGTTGTAGCTAATGTCCTTGTAAGCTGTATTCAACTGTGTCAGTCAAAGGTAGTGTTGCTGATTGAAACCAAGTGCAGCTAAATCTAATGAAAATGTATTCCTTGTTGAAGTGTAGCTTGTATTCTTGTTTGTAATGGCCATATATAGGACTCTCAATCTCCTAGAATTACAGTCTAAAGTAGTTGGTTTATCTCGTCTAATAGGTTTTTTAAGTTTCTCATAAGTAGTAGTAGTAGTTTAGTGCATTTCTATAATACTAGACTATAATTCTATAGCCTCCCTCTCAAAAAAGAAAAAGCGAACTATCTTAGCTTTTTTCGATATCTGACTGGTATTGGCCGTGAACGTGGTTATTCTTATTTGTGTCTATCTATTGTGTCTTAGTCTATTCTTGTCAATCAAGTTAGCAGCAAATCCTATCCTACTCTCTATTTTTCTAAGCTCTAGGTAAGTCGTTTTCTTTATCACTATCACTGCAAGTTATTCTTCTGTTTATTCCTATACATTAATTGAAATTGATAGCCTGGATTGGTTGTAGCTCGACATTCTTCCTCGTAGTTCAGAAGTGTATGAGTCTTACCTCTCAGTTCTTAGCAGGTAGTTTGAGTGCTTTCCATCGCCGGGTAATTGTTTATACTAACCCTATTTTTTAGGAAATCGAACAAACAGGTCCCCGATTAGACCGACCCCTTATTTAGGTATCTAAACTCTCAATAAAGCATTCTAGGTAGTCACAACGTTTTTTGTCCGCTATCCTGTTCTCAGTTAATAGTGAATTAAGGGATACTTAAACAATAAGGGAAGTTAACTAAGCTTAGTAACAAATAACTATCCGAGAATAGGAATACTTCAGAACAAGGTAAACTCTTTAACCAACAGCTTTCTTTTCTAGTCTAATGAATAATAAGGACGATAAAGCAAATAGAAAACACAAGTGTGCTCCTATTCCGTTCAGATACGGGATTCCCATAAAGAAAAAGGGTTTAGTACAAGGTCATTTGACTTACTTGAGGGACTTTAGTTTAAGAGCGATAGAGACTAAAGCATAGAGTTAGGGTTTACTAGCTAAGTATACCCTTTTTAAAACTCCCTTATTATTTAGCTATTTATCTATCTGACTATCTATTCAAATTCTATATAGGGCCTTAAGTCATCAACATCAAAGCTGTAATATAGGAGTTCTAGCATTAGTTTAAAGGATTAATACTGAATCTGATTGTGTGTTAGAACTCTAGAATAAGTAAGCATTTGGCAACTTAATAAATAGATATAGAACTTCACATTCAAGAGAGCATAAACGGCAAGGCTTTTTCTGGTTCAAATTATAATTATAGAGTAATTTGGGACCTTCCATTTATTTTAGGGTGTATATTCATTAGTCACTAAAAACTTTGTAACTTTCCCGCTTGACAATATTCTATAAGCAAGCCAGTGCAGATTCTATTGTTCTTTTGAGAGTAGATTCCTAGGATAAACTAGATCTAGAATAGATAGGATGGAACTCTGAATTGTATTCTGTAAGCCGGTAAAGAAGGATTCTCTTTGTCGAGGATAACATAAACTGAGTTCTTTAGTTTCCTTTTGGGTTATGATGGAATTGCATTGGTTCTATAGTGCAAATTTGATTTATAAACTGGTCCATTTCGGGTCCTTATTGTACTCATTTTCTTAGGAACCTAAGGACTAGAAACCTAACCTCTTGCTTGCCTTAGCTGGCCAAGTACTCTGTCTTTTATTTGCTGTCGAAGGAAGGTGTAGCTATATTCTTAAATATGCTGGTATTGCGAGAGTCTATAATGCTTTAGCTCTGTAAACAATTTCCTAATCTTGCCAAACCGGTGTTTTTCGGCTAGTACTAATTGAAATTTCATGTCTAATGCTCTGATGAGGAATAACTTAAGAGGACAAAAAAGAACTTAAGTAAGGGATTTCTATTTAAAAGTGGTGCTCTTTTCTTGTTGCCTGTTCCTGTATTTGAGTTAAGGGTAATTTAGGAATCTAAAGAACTAAAGCTAAAGTAAGTGGTTTTCAGTAAAGATAGAACTAAGAAGTTGTCGGTTATATCTTAACCAGTGTAATAGGGTCCTTATAAGAGGAGAGTTTATTAACTTTAAAGATAAATCGTCAGTATTACGCTGAAGTTTAAGAACTCTTACGTTAGAGTTTTCACTGATCAGGAAATAGTATAAGTTTGACTGAGTAAACGAAAAGGTATATTTTAATAAAAAATTACAAGAACAATATTTCGAGAAAAGCACTTTGATCCAGTTCCTAGCACAGGAAATCTGGAATAATTGCTCAAAGCCGGCCACTCTTGATTCTTTAACTAGAAGCGCGCGGTCAACTTTAATGTGAAAGGCTCCTTTGTTTCTTATACTTTTCGCAGTTCCTTATATTAACTGTTTGAATTCAAACTCGTTAGATATATATTCTTTATAAGGGCCCCCTAACATTAAAGCGGAACGGTGCTTTTTGCTGATAATGAACGGACTCTTTTGAGTATCATAAGGATGCGCATAGCTTTCATGAGTAACTTGGGATGTTTGTCATATAATGGAGCTACTTCTTTTACAAAATGAAAAGACAGTGCGGCTTTCTTAGAGCCAAGCAAATGGTACAGGGAAAACCTGTCAATAATGTAAGACAAAAGAGAATTCATTCTCCAAGAAGCCTATACTTTATGTATTTTTAAGACTTTACTATATACTAAATTAAAAATACCTCGAAATGGAATGTTACGGTCCAGATAGGAGTACTACAAATTGACGTATACTCTTCTGCTTATTCCTAGATTCCTGTAGACTCTTTTATTTGAGACAATATTTTCCATCCCTAGAAACGAAGAAGCACCAAAACTTCCATATGAAAGAGGAGTCCAACTTTAGCAGGTGCTGCTCCTATTTTGTATTCCTTTCATTAAAAAGTGAAGAGAGTTGAATGGGTATAACCTCGTGCCAACATTTCAGTTTTAACAATGGATCCTTTTAGATTTGATTTAGCTTTTTAAGGAATCTTTTCTATAAAAAGCAACCATAAAAAGTCAGTATGATCCTAATAAGGGGTCCCCTTTGAAGGAAGCCGCCTTTATTCTAGCTATCTGTTTCCGCTTCTCTTTTATCCTATATAGTCAAGGTAAGATAAAAGACAATCTTTTCTACCGACCTCTTTACTTGCTAAAGCTTTTTAATGAATAACTGAGCTGAAACCTATATCTTTTCTAAAATAGTAAGATGAATTTAAATAAATCACGTAATTTTCATCCAAGGAATTCATTAGAGCTTCTTATTGGAATAGGGGCACTCAATCACAGTAAACAGAGGGTTATTTCCTAGTCACAGAGGAGGCCTCGTAAATCTTATATAATTTTAGATATTTAAAGAATTCGGTGCAAGAAAAAGATATTTTTGAAACGAAGCTGATAGCGACAAGGTCTTATAACTTTCGTTGAGATTCTCGGTAAAGAGTTTCACACCAAGTAAAAGGAAGAGCAAAACTCTGTATCAAGTAAAGAAAGCTTTGAGTAGTAAGCGAATCCTCGTTCTTAAGAGCCCATAAACTAGATTTACAAATACAAGAATTCCTTTACTTGAGAGGGACCCCTAAATAATGCGAGACTGGGAGTAAGAACCGAACTTGGTGAAATGAGAAGGATAACTTTCTTTTTTTGCCTTGTATGAAAACGGGGTAATCCATAAAACTAGAGTATTTCTTTGTTAAGAAGCGGGTTCTATATGAGTATTTATTACCGCAAAACTTGAATTATGTTACCTTTTCCTAGGCTTCAAATCCAATAAATCATAGGTCAATACTTATAATTCTAATTCGATGAAGTTTTTGCCCTTTTAGCTATATACAAGATTTCCATCACTTTGCAACTCCAAATAGGTTGGATAAGCGCACTTTTCAGTTATATATCGGCCGGGTTTCTCTTAGATTCATTGATCATACTCTTCTTCTTTCAAACTATCTTTTTCTATACTACTAAAAATTCCAGCTGTTACGAAACTTCGTTTTTACAATTAGATCTCTAAAAGGAGGGGTTTACAGATTCGTATAGCGGAGAAAAGCTACTTTTTCCTGTCCGGATCTACTCACATTATAATGTTAACGACTAAGATTTTGTGTCTCTACTATTCCCACCTCAGTATTTTTATAACTCGTGTAATGTTAAGAGAGCAGAGAATTTCGCGGATAAGTTTTTATACGCGCGCCCTCTTAAGAAAGATAAGAACTTCCAGTATAGGCATCCTGTTTATTCAAGAATTCCCGGTTTGGTGAAGTTATCAACCCCTGTCCCATTAAAAAAAATGGATCCCTTTCTTTGCAGTTTTTAATTCTATATTTAGAATAGATAGTGCGTAAGCTACCCAAGGTTTTCTATTTAAATTCAATTTAACTTTTATTTGATTCTATAGTAGTAGTTAGTAATAGTTTTCTTAGCAGGGGGTTGGAACTAGAACTAATCATAAGACACATCCTAAACTTAAGTGCGGGCAATTCTCAACTCTAAGGGAGTTAAACTCCAAGGTAAAACCTTCTTTCATATCATAGAACTCTCTGTATTACAAAAAGTGTAGAAGAATCAAACTCGTCAAGGAACTTTCCCTAGTTAAGACGGTAAAGCCTTATAATACCGAGGGATTCAGCTTTAAGGCTAAAAGGGTTGCAACTAACTCTTAATTTCAGGTCAGCTGCTTTTACTATAGACTTAGTCCCTATAGTGAATCAAAAAGAGAGCACTAGCTCCTTGGTATTAGCCCGGGGCACTGAATTTAAGGTAAGTCCTATAAGATAAGACAGCCTTTTTCTATATTAATTATTAAAAGTATGTTAAAAGAGCCCATAATTGCGGGTTAAAGTCATTTTTGAATTAGTCTGTATTTACTAAAGGACCAAAAAAAGAATATTAAGCCGTTGGAAATGTATATTTATTTATTTCTGTTTTCTAATAAGAATAAGGCGAATCGCGCTCTGTAGGAATTGAACCCGCGGCATGCTCCTAGCAGAACCCAGGGCTTTACCACGCAGCTATACTCCACAAAACAACTGTACTTAACTAGTCATAAAACACAACCTTTACTACTAAACTAAACGACTTTGTCAAGTATAAATGAGTTAGTAAGTGCTTTTCAATTGAAAATAGCGGAAATTCCTTGTTTTATGCTTCGCAGTTTAGTTTTCTTATCCGAAAATCTATAGACCTACCCAAGCTGGTAGATCGTTAGGAAAAGCAGCACCGTGTACAAGGTTCAAGTGCTATTAACAGAGGATAAGATAATTAGGAATACTTGGATTAGTAAAGAGCGGGCTAAACAAGGTATATTCTTTTTATATTTAAAGTCCTTTCGTTAAAAGCTTATTAAGAACAATTTAAAACTGCAGTAACCAGGCAGTACCTTAGTTATTAAATATCCCAAGCATCCTATGGAGTCCCTTTCTACGTGGAAACAGGGGTTTTTCACTAGAAGCTTCTGTATTTTTACAAAAAACTACGAAAAATGGAGCCCTGAACAGCTTTTTTATACCAGTCCCTAGTAACTAAGGGAGGGTCTATTGTGGGTTTACTTTATAAATATGTAGTAGTAAAAGGTATAACCAGTATGTCTATTATTCCGAGGGCACACCTTTTTGGGGTGGGGGTATTCCTTACTCTTTTACCTCAGGTCTTTGTCTAGTATTGCAGGTTCAAGCCCAAAAGGCCCCTCGTGCCATTCAGGAAAAAAAAAAACAAGAAACCTTAAAATACTTACTTAAAATCTTGGTAACGAATCATACTACTAGCATTTAGTCGTACCTAAAAGGGCAGAGCAAAATATAAGAATTGAATACACATTACAAGTAAAAAAGAACTATATCCTACGCTCAAACCAGTCAGATAAGACTTTTCTCGTTTAACTCTGAATTACAGAAGTTTTTTATAAGGAAAGCGGGTACACTATGTTACAAGAAGACGCTTTCTAATTGTTAGGGTATACATCTACTTTTTACTGGTGGGCGACTTTTGCATACTCGTGGAATCCTTGAGTAAAGTTTTAGTAACGAATACAAGTTTCCTCGTGTAGAGGAGTCCTGTACTTGGTACCCATTTTTGTATATAATGCTTTAGCTGGGAATCCTGAGAAGTATTCTATAAATTTCACTATGAGGATCTCTGAAAAAGAACTCCTTGGTTTGTACCTGTTCAATATAGATCATATATTGTATACAGTGAAGAGGAACTCCTCCTCATTTCTCTTGCATTTATCATGTCGTACCCTTTTTCAATTTTAAGTTCAAATAAATAGGAATCCGTATCTAACCCGTGCCTTATAAGGGGCCTTTTCGCTATATCGATAGTTTTCACAACCTCACGATTCTACTCGAAGCGCACAGAAAGCCTAAAAACGAGTACCCCAAAACGCGATAGACGTAAGGATTTATATTAACTGCAGCATTTCTCTACAGTGTTTTCAAATACAAATATTTAGGGGCTCCTTAGAGTTCCAATTCGGGCCCCCTGCTAAATAAAGTCTAAATAAAGAAGGATATTTCCTACTTCTTAGTAAAAAGGGATTTCCAAACTTATCTTATATAGAAATCTCTGTCTACAGCTCCCTTTTCATAGAATAGATAGGATACTTTTTTTGGTTCCCGGTTCTGGAATCTCGTTTTAGTTTGGAAACTCTTGTTATTTAGTTGCAAAGGAATTCCGCTTGCACTACTTTGTTTTTTTCTGGGAGCAGAAAATTATTAAAAACTCTAGTATCGCCCTAGGAAAAACTACTCATATTCATATATATATATATAGTGTCCAAATGAATCACAGGGTATCCTTCTCTTTTGGTATTGGCTTGGTAAAAAGAAATTCTGAGTAGTAAAAAGCTTTACAAGACTAAACCCCTTCCGTCGTGTCTATAACTAGGTATTTCCTTTAAAAAAAGAATCCTTTGTTTTATGCTTTAGGACTCTACCAAAAAAATTTATATTATTTGAGTTGAATCTCTCAGGCTCCGTTTAAGGGATTAACAAGCTTCTCTATCTAAATAAGTGAATCTTTTTTCTAGTAATTTCGTTTATTCCAAAATTGAAACTAAAAAACTAGTTGGGCTATAAAACCCTGTGTAGAGTACTTTATTTAGTCTTTTACCTCTAAAGCTATAGCAAAGAGAAAGCGCCTTCCTTCATTTTTGTTGTGTAAAAATTCTTTAATGACGCTGTGAATAGTAGTTTGAACTTTATTTCAGTTTAGGATTGACCAGGCTCTTTTTTTGGTCCATAACGAAAGGTACATAAAAAGAATCGGACAAGCGGGGAAAAGGAAATCTTTATAATAAAAAAGCTACCCTTTTGTTAGATGTTCTTGAGTTACAAGGCGCTAATTGAAAGCTAAAAGCAAGATGTTGAAGCTAGTTTAAAAACGCGGGTTACTCCCTGTAGATGGTTCAAATCTCGTTATACCGGGTACTCCCTAGTAGGTAAACGAGAGTATAACTAAGCTAAGAGCGGACTGTCATCAATGAAATAAATGTTTTATTCTATATTTTATTCTATATAAGTTATTTAGTACGCGAAGGGATTCTAGCAAAAAGAATACTAAAGGCTATTGAAATACTAAAATCAAATCGGTTTTCATTACATTGCTTGATTCAAAATATCCTACAAGAATGAAAAAGAAACCTTTTTAATAAGAAAAATCTTCGCTTCTTCCACGAGGCCTCTTTATATGTTTTCCTCAATAGCTCAATGGTAGAGCATTCAGTTGTTAACCGAGCGGTCGTAGGTTCCTATTAGGATAAAAGGGCAACAAAAAAGTGAGAGATAAAGCCATAAAAAGCGAATACGAATCCAGCATTGGAATGTCTCAGATTGAAATTAGTATCCGTTAATAGTAATCAAGATTCACTATCTATAATAATGTCATTAATGTATCTTTCCCATTGGATATAATGCTTGACTCTATATCTTGATATCCGCTATCTTACCTTTTTCTTGACTTTATTCTTATTCTTTTGTATCATTCAGATATAAAGGAGGAGCTAATAGTCTCCAAAAGAGTTCGTTTTTTATACTATTTATTACGTGACAGAGATGTACCCCCTTGGTGGTTTGGTTCTAACTTCGGATTTCAAGCCTCTTCTTATATACAAATAGGATAGTTATTATTTCGTAAACTGTCTTCACTTTTAATACGGGTTGTAGCAATATCCAGTATTGCACAAAAAACTCCTAGCTTTCTCTTTAAAGTGAATATAACCAAGTATTCAAAGGAGCAATGCGCTGGGGGGGGCCGTATAACTATGGACTTAACAGTAAATCAGAATAAATAAAGGTTTGTAGTATATCCCCTGTTTTACTTATCGGAAATTTCTTAAATGAAACAAGGGATCCAGGACCCGGCAAGTCTAAATACGTCTTACTCGGATACCTTTTTGTACTTCATTAACTGATATGTGAAAGTCATTTTTTGGGTAATAATGGAGGGGTCTCTATAGTTTTGGTAAGCATAGCATTTGCTCTAGGAATTGCCTTCCAATTGGATTCTTATAAAACCGTTTTTCTTTCTTTATGCATACTCGAAGTAGTTTTTGTACATAGATATATGGCCTTAGTTGAGTAAACTCTAAAACTTCTTTATTTGAACCAAACTAAAATTAGTTATATTCTTTTGTTATACCTTATTTTATGGTCTTTGTACTCTATGAAAGAGAGATAATTTCATTTTCTTTGGATGCACGCTCAATTAAATGATATAAACGACCAAATACAGAGAGAGGCTAACAATTACAATTAGTGAATATTAAACCAATGGGACTCCATCCTTGAGGTTTCAGTATAACCCTAATATATTTTTAAAGAACAAATTTCCAAATGAAGTTAGGAGTATCTATCATATGAGTATTTTACATCTATTGGTATAAAATCTTAGAACATAAGCGGAGGCTCTACTAGCAGCATATGCACAGAATACGGTACCCCTTTGGGACACCAAAAAACATTTACCTAAATCTTAGTTAGAGCCCTTGATATCAAGAGTTTTCCCACTACTTTCAGGGTTTAAAGTAGAGATCAATTCAATAAGCAAAAGAGACGAAAAGCATTAACCATCTTACTTTACTTACATAACCCCTTTTTTGCAAACTGATTCCTTGGTTAGTATATATGTATTTTAGGTCTGTCTCAGTTAAGAGAAAGAGGTTCCTGGATTTCCTATTAGGGGAGTCCTTGGGTACTCGGTCACTTCTGAAAAGAACGAGCAAGAGGAACTAAAATTAGCAATGTATTAACGTATTCTAGTTATAGCTTGTAGTTTCAAATGTTAGCGAAGTTTGGTTCCTCATCCTAGGATCCACCATACAAAAAGAGCCCCAAGAATTACTTATATAGTATAGAGCGTACCCTTTTTTCTTCTATACCGACAGTTACTAAAGCCCGGTCTTGTCGGATTTTAATAAAAAGTAAGCAGCGAGCTACACTCGAACGAATACCGTGGGTTCAAACCAAACGACCTCAATATCAAGAATACTTATATCAATCTATATCTTGGCTATAGCTTTTAATCCTAAAGGAGGACTTGAACCTACGGCATCAAAAACGGGAGCACTCTGGCATAGTCGAACTCAAAACCTATTGTAAAATCTCCATGCAATTAGAGATCAGAAAGAACCTGTAAAGACCTTACATACTTTTTTAACGTAGATTCCATGTCAAATGCTCCTGACTAAGCTTTATCTGGTAAGTTGAAGAAAATTGGATACTTTTATTAAGTAAATAGTTGAATCTAAAAAAGCGCTTTCTTTTGCTCAAGTTGCAGCTTGGGATTGAAATCATCCTTTTGGTAAACAAGGGTTCTCCAACAGCCGACTCATTTTTCTTACTTCCAATTTGTATTTCTAATAGACTTCCTCATGTAAGGCTATTCCCACAATTACTGAAACAAGACTTAGTCAGTGTTCCTTTTTTATATTATACTGAGAATACTTCGTAGAAGCCTTTATTCTCTTTTTAAAAAACTTGTTTATGATTCCTTTGCTTTGTACACCTCCTTCTGGATCTATCTTTACTTCACTGTTTCCTTAATTACATGAGCTTAATTCTAAATTTGAGTGGGTTTTGAATACCATTCAATAACTTTTAGGTTCTTAAGAATAGGACAGGACCTCTTACTTCTATTCTGAAATGAGGCGGAAGACAATTAGAAAGAAGTATACCAAAGGCGGTTGTTTTAGTGATAAGATAAACTTATTTATAGATATAAAGCGTATTCCGTATTCCTATTCTAAGAAAGGGCACTCGTTTTTGGGTATTTGACTTTCTTATAACCTTTTTTAGAATCTTCTGGAGTCTAGAAATAGTGGATCTAATCCTAAATAACTTTCTTTATAGCTAAAAAATATATATATATTAACACAAGGGGTCTGGAAGTTGCTTTGCTTCACCAAAATTGCACGGAGCCCTATGATACCTCCCCGAAGAGCTTCATAGCGTGTACATCTGGACTAAGTGGAGAAGTTTCAAGTATATAAATTAGGAGAATCGAAAAAGTTGATCAATTGCCTAGTTGACTAACCTTCTTACTTTCAACCTCTGTAAATAGTTGGTTTTCCTTATCTAAGTAATTTAAGTGACTCCGATTTTTTCCGTACAAAGCTTGCGTTAACTGGGCCAAAGTAAGATTGGTACACGACTTGAACTTTTGGCATTCGTCTTATTAGCTAGGTGTTCTACCAACCTGTTCTAGGTTCCCAGTAAGAGGTAAAGAAATTTCTATATTTATATAAGAAACTTGGATGGATCCCTATACTCTACAATTAATAAATATTAACGAGAACCCTTCTAATTAGTCTCGCTATAATAGTGTATTGAAACTGATAATCAAGATACTCCAACGAATTCGAATAAACAAGAAAATTTGTATGTATGAAAAAGCAAAGACTCATGTTCAATAGCGGAACATACAAGAATTCCTTAATTTACCTTGGAGCAAAATAGAAAACTACTTCAGCATTATCCCATAAAAAACCGAAGCACTTTCTTGAAAGATTGGGCAACAATGTAGTAGGATAATGGGACCCCTTTTTTTAATAATACGGAGAGAACCATAAAGGTGGATACTTTTAAGACCAAATTCTAGGGAATTTCAAGATAATGAGTAGATAATTACAACCTTTGTTATTCTAAAGTACTCAAAATAGAGAAATTCGCGGTATACCCTTATTTAGATTTAAGGACTTTGCTTTCAAAAGTAAATACCCCATAATTGTCTCTTTTATTTAATTCTATAGACCTATAGAATTTAGGTTTAGGAATTTCGGATCTGAATTGTAGCTTTGAGACATTGGAGTTTCTATAAGATTGGAAGGGCACTCTCTGAATTGTATGGGTTCTTCAACTGACATAGCAAGTAAAGACAGAAACTGATTCTATAGGATTAGGATTAGAAATTGTGGCTCTTGTTCTAGTAGGTAAGCTTTAGCTTGAGTATATTCCTTGAAAAATCCTATAGTATTTCTTACAGATTGTTTAGGATGGAACTTGAATGAATTGTTCTAGATTTCTGCTAGTGAGAGCAGTCCTTGTTTGTTTTATAAAAAGAATCCGTTCAGTGGAATTCCGTTGGTTTACATTTCTCCTCTTTAGTGGAAAGCAAGTCTATCTGTATTGCCGGCAAATAAAGTAATACAATAATTCTTCTCTTCTTCCTATCAATTCGGGCAGTACCATCATTTTAACAATAGAATCGCTTATATAAGGTAGTTCTTTTGTAGTCATTCAATTTGTATGAAGTGTGTTTATATAATTCCTAGCATTCCAAAAGATAGAAATGACTTCTATAAAGAGCATTATGAAGTAACTGAATTTGTAGTATATTAGCAGGAAATATAGAATGAGGTAGTATGAGTAGAATAAGTTAGAACAAAGAAATTAGAGAGGAATTGCAAAGGTTTTGCACGTTTCTTAGTTTTGTTAGAACGGGTTTATTGAACTGGAATTACATGGGTTCGACTGCCATTTCCACCGACCTTCAATTGAGTTTAGTAGTAGTAAAAGTGAAGAGTTCTAAACAATAGTAGCCGCAACGAACCTGTTGCTGGATTGAATCAGAAGATAATAGAAGTTTCTCCGCAGGAAAGGAAGGTAAGTCGGATCGAGAGATTTGGTTAGAGAAATTGGACAAGTATTTTAGGTTCAAACAGTCGTAATTGAAAAGGAATGACATAGATAGGTTTGAATCCGAAAGTGTTGGGTTTTCAACGATCAACCGTTTAGAGTGCCCTCATGATGTGCTGTTAGGTTAATGACAATGACTTTTTCTTCTTCATGTATTCGGTTCATGTATCTCTTATTTAGTTAGTGCGGGTATTCATTAGTTGTCATAGTTCTTTTCTGTCACCTCAAAATAGAGCAACAAAATCATTTCAAAAATTCTCCGCTACTCCAGTCTCTGTTAGATAAGGATTGGCGCAGGAGAATGTTTCGAGTCTATAAAATAAAGAGTGTCTTTTAGTTAGTCTATATTGTAGCTCGATCTTTTGACTGGGTTAGAACAAGTGTGATTTATAAATGGTTTTGGTTAGAGTGACTTATTAGACTTTCAAAGTAGCTTATTTAGTCGTCAGGGTAAGAAGTAGAAGGGATATTCCTCTTATTCTATGCCCTTATCAGTAAATCAGTAAAAGAGGAGATATACTTAATTGATAATGAGTAAGTCCATCTTACCGAGTCAAACCCTTTTTTAGGAGTCAAAATAGTCTATTTGATACTACATACTTACACATTATGACCAGAAAAAACGGATTCACAGGAAATTCTTTAAGCTTCAATTCTCTAGAAAATCTTTACTATCAGGCCCAGAAAACATTAGGAAATAAGCTCCCTTTTCCAGAATCTTAAAAGCCAGAAACATTAGGACATCAAGAAAGCAACTCCCTTTCCGTTTACCCTGGATACTAACTAAAAGTAGAAAAGGACATAATTCAATGAAAGAAAATCCCTTCGATTTTTACCTTTGGCTTGACAAGCCTTCAATTTAGAAGGAAGGCCAGAGGAAGGACAGGGATTTCCCAAATATCAAAGAGGACTTGCAGAGCTGCCTATATATTAACGAGCTTTCCCGGGAGTTTTAGAATTCACTAGAGGTACTAAACAAGAAAGTTCCCCGGTAAGGGATAATTCCTCTTCCCTTTTGTACTTATCGATAAGGAAGAGTATGCCTTATTAGTATTAGGAGTCAATCTCTCTTACCGACCCAGAACGAAGTGAGGGAGGTGAATCCCATTATAGTACATAGATAGACAACCTTAAACTAAAAGAACCCAAAACTTCAGAATCTTAAAAAACCCAGATCTGAGCTAGAAAAGCTCACTTGAGCTTCAAATCTGAACTTACTGGAATTGAAAACCCCGGAAACACCAAAAAACAGGATTTATTGACTTCGCAGGCTATAGACTATACTTCCTAGTGGGATTTAGAGTTAGGCGGGAACCTTAGCTGTAGGTGGTACAATTATTTCGACTGATAAATAAGGGAATTTGGACTGACTTTGGGACTTCTATTGACAAGTCTTACTAGAGATGGTTAGGGAAGAACCTTAGACTTAAACTTCGATTGTTAAGAGTTTGGTTCTAAGATAAGGAACTTTCAAGGCATGTAATTATTAGCTAGCTATAGAGTTACCGGCTTTCAAAGGATTGGATTAGGTGTTGGTTAAAGCTCTAATAAGAGTAGAAGGTATTAGAGTTCTGTATTCAGTTCTTCGGATTCCTTAATTCCTTAGGCTGAGAAGAGATAAGTTAAGGATTTTCAAGTGTAAGGAGTAGATTTTTTAGTTAGATATTACCCAGGCATTCAGAGTGAAAGGGGTAATCAGTTTCCATTAAAGAGCAAGTGGTAATTATAGGTTTCGACTGACAAAGAAAGGTTCCTCAGTTCAAGCATTCAAGCTTAGAGTTGGTTAGTACTATTGACTGGGCTTGATAGAGATAGGTTAGGATAGAGTGACTTATTTGACATGGTTTCGAAGGACAGCTTTTCTTTAGAGTTGGATTCCTCACTCGGGTGAAGATATTCTTAGTTGGAATAGAAAAAAAGCAGTTAATAGAGAAGATGGGACTTGTATTCTCCCTGTACTTATAGTGTATTCTAGTTGTTAAGTAAAGGGATATTCCTCCTGCTTTCTGTGTTTATCGTTAGAGAGGGGGAGAACTTGAAAAGTATAACGAGTAAATCTATATTACCGACTGTCACGCAGTAAAGGAGGTTAACTCCTTATAGTTTATACTAGATAGACATACTTACAACTAGTACCCCACCAATAGCATATGCCTTCTTTCATGAGCTTAAGCATAATCCATTGACAAAGCCCTAGCCCTAGACCGAGCAGTAGCATAAACCATAGCATGAGCCTAAGCCAAAGCTGTATCAGTATATCAGTACCTGTAGCTGTATCAGGAGAAGTACTAACCAAAGAAAGTGTACTAACTAGAGAAGCTAATGGAGGAGTCCCTAGCCAGCCTTGGAGCTAAAGGAGGATACCAAATAATGAAATAGTGAAACCCTTACATTTAAGACCCAGAAAACTGACTTCAACTTGACAAAAAAGACTCTTAACTCTTAAAAACGTTTCTGAGCCTTTAAACCTTTCTGGACTGGAGGAGATACCTATTACAAAATCATAAGAGAAAAGTGAGATCTAGATTCATTCCTTTAGGCTTGCAGACTGTTTCAACATTGGTATTTATTAAGATTTTCTAGAGATACTGACAGGAAAAGTACTAAACGAGAAAGATTTAAGGATAATGACTCCTGCTCTATGCTTTTATCGTTAGAGAGTATATAACCTTAGATAGATCTTGCTTGCTTTAATACCTTTCAGACCTAGAAATTCGACCCTTACTTGACTTGATAATCTGTACCTTACTATGGGGAAAGGGAATTCCTACAAATAAATAATGAAAAGGTCTAAAAGATTTAGTAATAAACCAAAAGTCTGTAGTTCTTGTCTATAATGCCACTTTATCTGCTGTTTGAGTACCAAAAAATGGATACATTTGACTCACAAATACTACAATTTCTCATTTGTAGCTATACTTTTTCTTATGAGTTAGAGAGTGAGGACAAATAGAATACCTGTCTTATTTATATTGCAGCTAATGGAGCTAATGTTCTAGCTAGGAAAGTTTTGGTTATAGTACTTAGTCTTAATTAGTAAGAGTCTTTATAGTACTTTTTATAAAGATAATCCCTCATATGGTATGCTGCTTATCATATAGTAGGGAAGTGCTTTGGGAGAATACACGAATCCTTTTTACCGACCGTAGTTTACGGAGGAAGGTTAACTCATTAGTAGTATTATAGCATAGAACACCTCACACATTAAGACCATCCACAAAAGAAAGGACTCTCAATCAATAAACGAAAGGAAATTCATATCAATTAATAGAAATATCGAAAACCTACTTGTAAGCCCATATTCTGTGCCTAAAAATACGATCATTAGTATAAATCCATTGAATAATAGGAGTCTTATTGGGGTTAAAAATCTCCAGCTGGTATAAGATTTATATAGGGTAGAGTATACAGATAAAACACTCTTAAAGCTTTACTGCTAAATGTAGAATAGGCCTGGCTTCCTTTTTTTAAGATTCAGTTTAGGTGTAATTTTTGGTCTAGTTCTAGGTATTAAAATTGAAATTCGGTATACCACAAACTTTGAGTAATAGGGAGGAACTCCTCTTTTAGAAACCTTCTGCACAATCTCATTTACTTTATACTTCGTGTAAACAAGGCATAAAAGTGGGTACATTAGCTTTTTAGCAGCATTGAGCGTTTATATGAGTACCTTTTTAGTCTAGAACATTATTATTACCGGAGCTTCGCTTTTAGAGTCAGGAATTAAAAAAATATATATATTGCCTGGGGTAGACCTCTACTGCTTTCACTTTGTTGAGCCCAAGCTGGCTCTTCCTTTACATTTAACTTAGCTTAGCTGGATACGAGATCTTATAAACTAAAATTAGTAACTACGGAATCTCATTAGGGTCGTGTTTGTTAAATCTTAATGCAGTTTTTAGGTGCTTAGAGCATACATTCCAGAAAAAGAAACCTGAGTTAGTTACATTGTACTTAAATCAGTGTAATATAGCTCAAAGGTACTTGGACAAGTACGTAACTCTACTTTACATAGAGGATAAAGCAAGCTTTTCATCTTCAAAATTTAGAAAAGATTCCCTGAAATCTACCAAAGCGAGGACCCTTAACTGTTTTTTCGGTGACACAGGACTCTCTTTTTCAATGCCCAAAGGATTCATATATAATAGAAGATTTCTAGTTTTCAAGTTGAATACTGCATCCAATTTCATTTTACCAGAGCAGCCCCTTATTAGGAAAGTCAGTAAATAGCTAAATATTGAATATCCTATATAAGATATACTATAATATTCTACTCTCCACCTAGGTTTAGATCAAACTAAAGAATACGCTACTTTTCTGATATATCTATAAGGTGATTCCCCGCCACTCCTTTTTATATGGTTTTTTAAATTTGATTGGTTACATAGCAAAGTTTCTTTAAGCAAATCGAGATAGGAACTTAGAGACATAATATAATTTATACCCTGTTCCTGTTTTAGCCCTAGTACTAGATATTCTTGGAAAAATTTGATAAAGCTTTTTTTGTGTTAGTTTTTTGTGTTAGTTCGAAATGAATTGCATAGTTCGGCTCCTTTGGGCTCTGGCCTGCTGTTTGTTATTGTGTAAACCAAGTAGTTGAAAGGATATACCTAAATCACTTGGATGCAATTCCTATCTTTATTTATAGATTTGAACTAAAATTTATGTAAATAAACCCATCAGATCAGATAAGGGCTCTAAATAGTCTAAAAATCACGATATTTTAAAATTTTTGACGATTCCGTATTTATACTGAGATCCGTAGGCTTTTTCTCTTTCTTTAGTTAGCCCTCGTTGCCTAGAAATTTACTTATCCGCACGTGCTTCGGATCTCTCTGATTAAGAAAAGTAAGGATTAATGTAACAAAAACTCTGTGTTGTATATTTAACAAAGTGGCTGGAAACCCCCCAAGTTTAATAATTAAGGATAATCCTGACTTCGCGAGAGTACGCGCTCGGATATACAGATAGTTGTTAAGCTCCTTACAAAGAGACAAAGACTTTACAAGGGGAACTCAGTAAATTCTTCACATATCCTATACTATAACATTTCAAGTACAAGCTATAAAAAAGACTCTGGTGTAACCCTTTCTTGAATTAGTGCAAATAATGCTTCAATTACAAAAATATCGATAAACCTCCAATTTGAAGAAACCCCGATCCTTGAATTAAATTAGGGTTTTCATTATCACAAGTTTGAACTAACAGCACTTTTCAGAGGTAGAATACAAAGCCAATCTTTATGAATAACCTACGTAGCTAATACGGGATCCTTATTCCTTACAATCAATCGCAAAGTTTAGGTTATAGTAGAGTTAATAATAAAGTAGGATAAAATCTTGTCGAGGGTAATATTGTGTAAGGTAAAAGGACCCCTTTAAAGTAGGAATGCCATCTAAATTCTTTTTATCTCTTCCTTCCTACTATTTTAGTAATCTAAGAATTCTGTTTTGATATGATACCGTTCAATAATATATGGTGACTAACCCGAGTCGTTTACTAAAGTTCTTGTACAGGTGAACTAGTGACTATACTAGATCTACCAGGAGTACTACTTATACAACTTTGAGTTATCAGCAACAAAAAGAAAAGGAAGATATCCTTTTTTACTAATACATGAGCATGCCTAAGCTAAGAAATTCTATATTTATATATCTTTGACTAGTCAGATTCTCTGGTCTTTCAAGATATATTAACTCAGTTAGGGCTCGAGTTTTTATAATGGAACACCCTATTTTACGGTTTATATAATTACACTTCTTAATAGTTAACTCGGTTAGTGCTTTTATGCTGTAAACCATTTCAATTTAGGGGGCTCTAGAATGTACCTACTATAAGAATGCACTTTTTCTATTAATAGAACTGATCACGGACTTTATTTTATATGACTCTATAGCATTTACATAGCTTAATACTAAACTGCTTTTGGAAACCCCAGTAATTTCGCGATATAGATCTAGTCTGAAGGAAATAGGAGATTCAGAACTAAATATGTGACCAGACTAAAAATGCTTTTATAAAAGGATTTTTCTGATGTACATGAAGGCGGTGAAAATTCCTAAGAGATTCTATCTAATAAAGAATTCAAACTCGGGCCGGTCCTAAGATTTTTTATTATTTGTAAGGGCTTAGAACTTCATTAAATAGGCTCCTGGATAAGGACGAAATACACCTAGACTCATGATCTCTTGCCACCCCTTTTTCATCTAAACCACTTCCTCTCTTCACTTAGTAGTAAAATCGTTAAGCATTAACTCAAAAAAGGTTATATACTCGGGGATAGCCTAACTAGCTAGAAAGAAAAAAGTTAATTGCTACACTAAATAGTCAACATATCATATAGAGTTTTACATATAAGTTTTTTGTTTGGGTAAGGCTTAAGGCTCTGAATTTGTACCCGTGTCCTCCTTAAGTAATTATATAACAAATTGAATTCCTTAAAGTATAAAATAACTAAACTAAAGAAAAATGAATACAAAAATTCAACCGTTGATAATAACTAAAAAGTGGATTCTCGTCTCAATCCTGAGTTTCTCTCTTTTCGTGAGCTTTAGCTTAACTAAAAACTAGAAGGCTTTCTCTTCATTTAGATTCAATTTATGTGGGTTCTTAGTCTTATAAATATCAAGCGTCTGCTAACTAAGGGGTATTAGGATATCGAAACAAATACTGACCCGGCCCCTAGTCTTGTTCTAACCAAAATTCTAGGCTGGAACCCTTGGGCTGTAAATAAAAAAGAATCTTTTCAGTGCTATTATCCCTTATTGACCACACGAATTCGATATCCTAAATGAATAAAGTATATCGAGTGTAGAGTAAACTTTAGCTGTCTTTTTCAATAGCTCAGTGGTAGAACATTCAGTTGTTAAGCGAACGCGCATAGGTTTGAAGTGCTGCCTCTCCCATTTGTTTTAATAAAAAAAGCATATAACAAAGATTGCCAAATTATAAGACTGAAAAACTCACTAGGAGCTGGTGGGGCTTTAATAAAGCCTAATTCTGGAATAGACTTCAATCGCAATAAGACACGAAGCTCTTTATTTCGTCCGAACTCTACCAGCCTTCTCGAGAGTCTTTTATAATTTCCCGATTTCAGAGGTTCCGGTTAACGGTGGGAGTTTTTCCTTTATTTAATTATAGGGGTTTTAGAAAGAAGCGAGCTCTTTTTTACAAGGTATAACAGCGATTCCTTACACTTTTCACGTATAGACAACCCTTCTTTAGCAGACACTAGTAAAGAGAAGCTTTCATTTATCACTATCCTTTAACTACGAAAGCTAACTACTTTCTATCTATACTTCTAAATAATAAAAACTCTTCCCCGCAGCTAGACCCTTGGCTTGCTTTTACAATACTGACTGAAAGTGTATCAATATACATGACGTGCTAGCTGTAAAGCTCCAAAATAGTGGTAAAACTTCTTCTTCTATTTAGGTGTTATAAGAGATTCTCCTGAAAAAAAGCAGGAATCCCTACTCCTATAAGAAGGTACAGAGTCTAGCTAGAGGTATTATAACTCTAGTAACATTAAAGTGCAGGTAGCACAAAGGCTGGGGGATTTCGGTAAGGGATCCTAGAGACTGAGGTGTTTCTGGTTCTATACAGAGATTTGAATTACTTATATACAAATAGAAATAGATTTTTTTTTCTCATCCTTTAGCAATGTCGTTTAGTAGTCAAGGTTGTTTTATGGCTCTCGAGTGTAGTCAGTATAGTAAGCGAGTAGAGTTGTTTTGGGGGTATAGTCAAGCATTTCTATTCAGATAGCTTAGTTGCTATAGCGCTTGGCCGTTAACCGAACGGTCGTAGGTTCCACTCCTACAGAGCACGCTTCACTTTTTATTATTTTATACCTCCTTGGGTTTCCTTAGTTCTTGTGCAAACCGTAAGAGGTCGGTTTGTTTAAATAGGGTTCATTTAAACTTTGTATGCCGATCAATACTTAAGGATCCTTATTATCTCAACTGTTAATTTAGAAGTATGCAAGAGGAGTCAAGTTTTTCCCAGCCGCAAAGGTTCTAATAAATCCTGTATTCCTACTAGCCCCTTTTACGGAAGGTCCTACTCCAAAGTAAACTAGAACATTTATCTTAGAAGAAGCTAATAACCAAAACTACTCCATAAAAAAAAGGAAACTATGCTAATTTCCTTAGGTCTTCAGTGAACCGCTAAAGTAATAATTTAGTAGTAATTGAAAGATAGTACCAAACTTAACTAAACCCTGAAACTTGTGGTATAGATAAATCTTAGTTCTTTCCTCTATTATTCTAGTATAGGCAAGCTTGCCTTGTAGGGTTCACCTGGAGTTCTTATGTTATAAGAATTTCATATCATATAGTTATTTCATACGAAAAGTAAACAAGTTTACCTTGCCTTTTCAAGGGTAACACTCTGCTGCTTTTTTCTTTTTAGAACAGGATTTTTTACTAACTAGTCCTTACTTCTATACTCTAATAAGTTTGCTTTTGTCTTAAATGTACTGATTAAAAGTACTTTTTCGTAAAAGGATAAAATTTCTGCCTGAATAGACCTTGGTTTTTGTACTACTTAACTAGTTATTTGTTTCTTAAAATGTTTTAATTGGGGAGTCCTTATTCTTGCAAATTTCTTGTAAATAGGTATTATTGGCTGCAAATGAAGTACAAAACAGACAACTCGGCATACAGCTAAGTCCTTTTTTCTTATATATTTATACTCTTTATCTGATTATAGGAGACCTTCGCAGCAAGAGAGACCTCATATTGTGGGGTTTGTTAAGTTCCGTATTTCTCTAGCATTTAGCAAGAGATTTCACGTAAGTAAATAGAACTCGAGATGCACACTGAGAGATTTTTAGTTAATTTAGTTCCTTTAATCTACTTTAAATTTGACAATCCGAGGCTACATAGACACAAGTCAATTTACACGGAATTTAGAGACTCCGGTATTCCTTTATATTTCAAAAAGGAGTCCATACTTATTTATTAATTACAATTAAAGACATCCTAGATCTGCTGGGTGCATTGCTACTTCGGATTTAATAGACTTTGTAATAATTCCTTATTTGTGTAAAAGTTCTACTATTACCTACTTATAGAATCTTTTTCATAAGATAAAAGGCCGGCAACGGGTATTCCTTAAATAAGAAAGTAAATCCGAATACAGAATTAGAAGCTATAAAATGACTTCAATTTCCTATGGGTAAAAAAGGGGTTCTGGTATAGTGATGTGAATCAAGCTCTGAGTTTTTGCTATATCTCTCCTAAATTAATTAACTGTACGGGTAACAAACCTTTTAGTAAAAACACGAGTTTCAAGTAATAGAACTCTCCAGCTTCCACCCTAATTAGCTCGTGTTAACTCTATCTATTTCCATTTTATGCATCCGTATTTTTGTCTTTCAATTGAGAGATCCGGGAGGTTTATATGCCTCTCTTTATATTCTTCTTTTTGAAATGAAAGGGGTCCCTAGAGATGTCAAGTCTTTTGTTTGTGTGCAAGGAGCCTCAGTACCCTGTTACATAGCTGTGAACTTTAACTGCTATTTTTCAAGAAAACTCTTTTAAATAGCAAAAAACGAAAGTACTTGATTTTCGGAGTCGATTACCTAGGAAAAATATACAAAGTCCGTTCATTAATAACTAAATTCCAACACGAAATATTACAAGTAAGAAATCCGCATAAGAATTAAAGACACATAAACACTTGAGGATTCTCTTTAGCTAGTAGACACAAGAGACAAGTAACATAGTACATGTTAGGATTTAGAGATAATTAACTAATGCGACCTTTGATCGGCCATAAGGTATCCTATTAAATAAAAGCACTAGGAGAGGAAAAGACTTTAATTGCGAACAAAATTAGAATTTTACTTGGGTAGAGAGAAAATCTAGTAGCACGGATTCCTTACTAAAAGTAAAAAGATTATTGACATATAAAAGAGAAAACCCTAGAAAAACCTTCTTCAATCCCTACGAGCAGCACTAATCTCAAAATAGAAAGCAATTTAAAGAAAGTTATGCTTTTGAATTCTTTCTTAACAAAGGGAGATACTTGAGTCCTTACCGTTGTTATTTACCTATATAATTTATTAAAGACCTTCTACTTTATCTGGTGCTGAGAAGTACCGGAATTCCCAGTCTAATAGATTTCTTTAGTGATCTTTTCCTAAAACTCAAACTTTGAAGATTTTAAGGATCGGCTTAATATGTAAAGTTTACTGCCTTGCAAAGGTTGACCTAAGTATAATCTTTTTAATATCTGATCTAAAATGAACTGGGTAAAAGGGCTAGATCTTGCTCCTTGGCTTTTTTCTGGCCTACGCGGTCAAAGCAAGGGAACGAATCTTAATAACCAATAGTAACTCTCATCAAAGGAATCAAACCAACCCAACTTAAGAGAAATGAAACCTACCTCTATCCGATAATTCACGTGTGTGTACGCCCGAAATCAATTAACACCTAGGAACTTCTCTTATATAGCTAGATAAGACAAGACATAAAAAAGAATAGGATTTAACCTCGGAATTTTTGTACTAGATTTGCGCTTCGCCCCAAATTTATGACTATACTCTTAATAGAGAATATATAAGTAGCTGCCTATCGTATTTATGAAGGGCCCCGCCTGTAAAAAAGTAATACGTCAACAACTAGGAAACTCTGTTAGGTTAGAGTTGAAAGATTTCCTTTATAAGGGACAGATAAGAAATACTATTACTCTGAAGATGCGATTAGTATAGCAGAGTTACCCTTTTTGAAAGTATGCCTTAGTTAACCGAATTGTAACTTCATTTTTATATTGGAGTGGGGATAACGAGACTCAGTCTAAAATTGTTAGTACATCAAGCGTAAAATTCTCCTGAAGGAACTTTCAAAGGCAGTCAATTAATTATTAAAGAAAAAGTAAGATTCAAACAAATAAATTCTCTTTAGTAAATGCCCTTTACAAATAAGACTACCATTAAAAAGCTAAAGAAAATAGTACAAATACAGAGTCAATACCTAGTAACTCCTAGAAATTTATATGAGAAGTAAGTTTCCCAAGATTGAAAACTAAGTGCTAATGAAGCAGGTTATACGGGAACTCTTTCTTAATATTTGTAAATTGTAAAGTACTTCCCTCGCTTTCTCATAATATCCTACCAAATTTGTACTCTTTAGAATTCTATCTTATTAAAGCTTTCATTTCGCAAGAATTACTTTGTCCTTCTGCCGCAACTAGATAAAATTCTAATAGATCCTATTCAAATTTAAAAAATAACAAACATACAATCAAAATCTTGGACTAACGAGGCTTATAGATTAATAAATTCAATTTTGTACTTAGCATAGCTAGCATTTTTTCATCGGGGCTTCCTAAACGAAACTCGTGTTTTGTGTAAATTCAGGGGATTCATTAGCAAATCATATAGATAAGGAATAAAAGCTTTTAGGGAGTCGTAAGCAAAGGAGTGTTTGTAGCGTTAAATAGGAATAGGACATCTGCACGCGGCATCTCAAATTTGTAACAAATATTATAGGGTAAAAGGTCACCATACTGTATAGGACTATTCCTCATTTCATTTTACACCGGGTTCCGGATTCTTTCTATGACGGATTTTTATACCGCTTTTGCTCTATAGGATCTTAAACTTAATGATGTTTCTAGTAATTACTTGATTACGTACTGACGAAAACGTGAAACTAATATTTCATTTAGGTATTCTTCTTCATTCATATGTTTTCTATTTTCAATTATTACAGATTAATGGAATTGAAAGAATAAAAATGAAAGGATACCAGGTAAGGGTTCTATTCTTGTCACTAAGAGAACTCTCTATGTATTCCCCTTACTAAGGAGTCGTTAAACCTATCTGCTTGCGGGTTAAACCCGAAACGTAAATATTTATTAGCGATTTGCTTATACTTAGTCTAACAAGATTACCTATTTGATCAGAAAAATGAATACCAATACAACTAGTATACATGATAAAAAGATATTACCAAAGCGCTCTACTAGTTTCTCACGGATGCTTTTAGGCGAGACCACTAATAAAAGGCTGTGCATGACATATTAGGGAACTCAACAAATACTAGTTTTTAAAACCCAGAAAACAAAGCTTCTTTGTAGATAAGAGACCTCAAAACTTCAAAGTAGGATTTTCATTTTTGTAAGATCAAAAGTTTACTACGAGGCCGAAATGCAAGATTATAGCCTATTCAACAATAAAGGAACTGCGCAAAGCTAATATCTATAGTAAGAAAGGGGGTTTAGCGCCCTGAAGGGGGATTGACTCTATTTATAGCTGGCGGTTAACTCACAATTCTACTCAAGATACAGGTACCTCATTATATATACTGTGCTTACTCGATACCCCAGTAACTCTAAGAAAAAGCAAAACTTTTTTTGTAAGAGCTCTTTCCTGTCTTAGCTTTCCTCGTTTGGTAACTCCTTTAAAAGGGTTACCCTAAAAAGGAGTTCTGTATTACTGTCCTTTTTCCGATACGCAGTTAGTTCTATTGTGAAAAGTTGAGAGAGATCTCCGTATCTAGAGTATGCTTTAATAAATTATAGCCATTAATACATAAATGTCATAGAAAATTTTTTTTTTAATGTTACTGCAATATAGCAATTAGAAGTCTAGAGAATCTTGATTTATTCGTTACGTTAATAGACTTTCTCAAACAAGAGCCTCGGGTGAAAAAAATAGGTTTAGGCTCAAAGATCTACTCTAGCACCTGATAAAGTATAAAAATTCCTTGATAAAGTGACTGCAAACTTGAATTAAAACTGATAAATAATCATAAAGAAAGTGAGGTCTAGATCGCGTTATAGAATTAGCCTGACAAAAGAGTTTTATTTAATTCGTACGGGTCCTATAAAAAGCTTTACTAAGAGGGTTTACTTCTAAACAAGATAAAGTTTTTTTTAGTTTCTCAGAATGTTGTAAAATTGGAGTTAGTAAGAAAGAATAAAATACACAATAGCTTTTGCAGTTTCCTAGTCCTAGAAGTAAAAAAAAAAGGTTTTCTATAGAGAAATAACTAGCGGAAACACTTTCCATAAATAAGCGATAACCGAAAACCTCTGTGTTAAGTAGGGGCGCTCTAGATAAGAGTAAAAACAGAGGTAATTTCTAAAGAATTCATTTTTTTAATTTAAATTAAGGATGGGTAAGTCAAAACCAAAAAGAGCTTGCATTAAATCTAGACTAAAACTTGCCGTAACTTCCTCCCCAAAAAAGAAAAAGAGTGCTTAAACAAATATAAGATTTAGTTTAGTTAGATTTTCAAGGAATAGGATTCAACTATTTTCATTCCTGGAGTTTCTTTACTTGTAGAGCAAGTCGAGAGATGCTCGTAAAAACATATAAAAAGAAACTGGACAAACTAGTAAGCTCTATGCGAGATTATGGATTAAAAGCCATTCCTTCTTTTAATAAACGATAATTAAAAATTCTTTGTCATTATAAAATTTGAGGGGAAGGGGGTCCATAAAAGGGATCCGAAAGGGACAGTACCGAAACCCCTGTCATGATCACAAGAAATTTGCTTGAGTTCTCCCTTAGTCCTACCTAGGGGAGTTCCTTTTTTATACTCTATTTTTCATTCCTCTCATTCTTTCATAGAAACGGAAGCCCCAGATTGAAAAACCTCCGGAGTAAAAGGAGCTTCTGGTTTTTTTTTTTCAAAAATAGTAGTAATGAAACTACTTGTATGATATTAACAACAATCTATTACAGATTTTTTCCAATAATTTGCCTTTAACCATAAGTTAGTACGGGTTTACGAAAAGCGTGGCTACCCGCTAGAGCATCCATTTGACCTGGGTCATTTGACTCTTTTAATTAATATACGTAAGGCCCTCTCCACGGCAAGCTGTTTATTCTATGAAGTTACCAAAACTCATTTTTAACGAGAATACCTTATTATAAAATAAATGTGACTTCCTTATCTCAAGTACCTATATCTATAACTTGAAAACAATGGTCCCATAGTAGGAAATTCACTGTCTTTATCTATTTAATAACTAAAGACAGCTTCCATAAGTTTGTACTTTACACTATAGAATAAGGGGTTTGCTTACTTTAGTTATATAAAAGTAACAGGACACGTGAAAATGCGGTAGTCGTCGATATAAGACTTTATATTATTTGTATGATAAAAGAAATCATTTCAGTGAAAACAACAAAGAGTTGTTTACTAGTCGCTAATATTGCCGGTTATCCTTTTATTAGATGCATACGCACCAGCAAGAGAAGAGGACTCTCTATTTTGTACCTCGTAATACGCGCATAGTTTATGCCTTTTAAATACTAGCTAAACGTTTAAAGAAAGTAGAGCATGTATCACACTCCATTTAGAGAGATCTCGGTGTTTAGGGAAATCCTTATTATAAGTGATTTCATTTTCATGTGTTGTATATCAACTTTGCGAGCTTATAAGCCCACTCAAACCTCTAAATCTTAATTATGAATTAAACTTTCTGCCAAACACAGGGTTTTAAATATAAGATCTGGTAATTGAAGGTATACTTCTAAGGAGAGTAAACAAAACCGGTTAGAAAATGGCGTATAGCTACCGGATATAAGCTCTTGAAAAAAAAAGGGTATTACCAAAAAATAAATTTCAAGAATAGAAGTAGTTAAAATAGGATTCCTTTATTAAGGCATATTTTACACTAGTTTTGTGCCTTTTCTTAATCCAAAACAGAATCAGAGGGTTCACACATCAAGAATTCGCTAGAGGGCTCCCGATAAGGCAAGGAACCTAGTAAAAGGTTTAAGAATCCGATATAAAAGTAGGATTACTATCAATCAAGCACCCTTTTTTTTACTAAGTATATATTCATGCTAATTGAATTGACTATGTCCTAAAGATCGAGAAGTTCTATAACACCTGCGAGTTAAAAGGGCTCCTTAATAGAGATTTTTATCAAAAAACGAGATTTGATCCTTGCAGCATACCCGTTTATTTAGATAGAAACGAAGCAAAAAGTGGACATATTCTCTCTGGAATTGTTATTTTATGTAGTATTTTACTTTTCTTTTTTATTTAGCTACAGAAACTTGAATACCCCCGGCTGGACTAGGAATGCCTACTGTAGTTATGTTAATAGCTAGTAATAGAACAAGGATCCCCTCCAATATGGGAGTAATTTAGCTAACCTCTTTCTATAAAGTTAACTATATTTTTTGTATATATTTTTTAGCAGGCAAGGCCGAAGAATAGATTTAAAAAGGATATACTTCAAAAAAGGTTGTGCTCACTTAGAATAAGCCAACCAAGTTTCTCTAAAAGGAGTCCTTTCAGTTAATAAGATCGTGAAGCTTTTTCTTATTAGAGTAATCCTGACTCTGGTTCTCTTTTTTATTAGATATCCCTTGATAGAGTGGATACTTTTTGAAACGGGTAGATTTTTTGTTTGGGGTTGGGGCAAGGCGCACTTTTACGTTGGAAGGAAGCTTTGTATACCTAATTGAAAACCTGTTTGTAGATAATCCAAAAGATATGGAATTGCTAGGACTTCTCCTTAAGTTTTATAATGTCTAAGAAAACTTACTAACTTATCGATAAAGCTTTATCAAGGGGAAAGGGAGAGTAAACCTACAAAACAAATAACCTCCTCTTCTTTTCCATTCTAAAAAGGAATTCTATGATATTAGTGCTTTAAAGTCATTAATTTCCTGGATTCGGAGTACGGGTCTACCCTGTGCGTATTGTTGTCGATTAGAGTGGGCTCACGCCTATAAAGTTAACGATTCCCACAACTGAACATTTAAAAGTTTTCAAGAGTATGTAGTCAAAGTCTATAAAGAGTCTAAAGAAGGATACCTTTTAGTATAAACACTCTGAGTAGAATGCTTAAGGGCACTCCCCCAAAGGAATTGAAAGTATTAGGAGTTTCTTGTTATTCAGTTTAATTGAAAATATAGATGTATAAATAAGCACATAACTCTAAACTAGGAATAGTTACACAAGAGATGTACAACTTGTAATACTATATACGGGAAAGTACTAGAATAAATGGATTCCTTTTGCTACTAAGTGTGTATAACTGCTAAGAATCCCTATGCAACGGCATGAATTCCTGATACCCTAGAGATTCAGATAAGTTATGCAGAGTATACTGCTCAGATAACAAAAAGGGGAAAGATAGATAAAACAATTGTATAGCTGATTGGGAGCTTCTAAGAATCCGAAAAAGTTTAAAATAACAAGGTATGGGGTAAACGACTTTCAAAGGCAAAAGGCCATTGGAGTCTTTTTCTCATTATTCAAAACAGTAACAAGTAATACGGGGCCCCTCTTCTTCAAGTCTTTTCTTAATAATGAGTCCCTCTAATAGAATTATTGGGAATTTGGGAGCTAAAAACGGGAAAAGTTTTTCTAGTAGGTTCCCGAAATCTGACTATAGGTTTTTTCTTAAACCGCTTAAGAATTGAATAAAGCAATACAGCGATCCGTAAATTGTCTTTAACTATGTCTTCAAACGAGGGGGCCCTTACATACAACTTAAATTAGACAAAAACTCCGCCTGCTTGCAATTTAGTATTAATTTAAGGGGTAGTATTACCTGAATTTTCAGCTAGCTCGTTTATTCCAGATTTTATGAAGTCAAGAATAACAAGAGGGCCGTACAAGATTTCCCGGTCCATAGCTATAAAAGCCGAAGAATATACATATAAGTAACTCTGGAGTAGTTTTATACCTCATCTATGAACTTTCCCGCTATACCTAACTTAGCAAAAAGCACATATCATTAAAAAAAGATAAGTCTGCCTTTATATAGCGAAACTTCTCTTACAGTTTTCTACTTGGACTCTGTGCTACTGTGAAAAAAATGAAAGAGTTTGGGAGCCTTTTATTTCAAAGCGGAGCCGGTAAAAAGTTTTGAGATGAACTAAACCTATTCATTTATCCCTTGTACACCTACACCTTATATTATCATAAACAATAGCTTTCACAAGGATACCTAATATACACTTAAATACCTCTTTATACTAACCAGAGATCTACCGAAGACCCGGATATATAAGAAACTTTTTTTTACAAATATAAACGAGGTTTACTTGCACTTCAATAGGGCCCCATGTCTTGTATATAGAATAAAGCTGAATCGTTTTTACTAGTTTCAAGTATTTGGTTGAATAGCACCGCCCGCTCCTTTTTCCTACAGGTTTTTGAGGATTTGAGGTTATAGAATCCCAGGGGTTGAACCTTTGCGTGCTTGTACAAAAAACCGTGCTGTACCGCTCGACAAAATCTTGAACTATAGAAATAATGCGCTTGGATAAGAGAATTACTGCCTCTTCTTAAGAAGTATGAAATCGAATCCGTTTTAGCTACTGTCAAGTCAGAAATAAATGGAAGAATCTAAATCTAAGAAGTCTTCATTTCATACTGGAAGCTTTTGGGCACTAAATTCGTAGACGGGTGCTCTTAAAATGAAGGTAATAAGCCAGCCCAGGCAGATAGATTGAGAGACGTGACTAATTTATATTATTAATAGGTAAAGATAAGCACTCATTTTTCGAATATACGAAAAGCTCCCCCTACGTAGCCTTTAAGTGGTAGCTGACCTCTTACGAATAAGTGTTTTCTAACACTAAACGGAGCTTAATAAGGATGCTCCTTTTTATACTTAATAAAGGTTCTATAGATATAGTAAACTTAAATTGGATTCGTGACCGGATTCTGATCTAGGTAACATTTTTATTATATTCTTAGTTTTAATCTTATATTCTTTTTTGAACTTTTGTTCTTACATGCATCTTTTAAGAAACTCAATTTGCTCGTTAGTTTCGTATGGTTAGAGCGCATGTCTTATAAGCGGAAAGTCATAGGTTCAAGTTTGTTCATTACTGAGATTTAAAAAAAAAAGAACTCTGAGAAGCTGGTTTGTTAATTCTCCTTTTGATCGTTGCTATTTTGGAGTGCGCAGTATTCTTTAATTCGATACGTAAAACAATTAGATGCTCCTTGGAGGGCATAAACTAAGCAAGGAGATTGAAATACGTATGTCGTTGGTTCAAATGCTCTTGTTAGGGAAAATGAGTCTATAAAGAAGTTCTTTTATATTCGTAAATGGTAACAAGAAGTCGATATCCGGTAGTTTTTCAAAACAAGTTTCTTTCTTTCCGATACTTTTTTCGTTATCTTATAAAAAGTATAACCTATAAAAATCATATAATGAAATCCTCCAGGTCATTTCATAGAAACCTAGTAAGCAATACTACTAACCAAAAATGACTGCCTTGTATACTTAAATCTAAGACGTACGGCCCAAGAATAACTAAAAGATGCTTGCTATAAAGGGGCACGCCATAAAACTTTATCGTCAAGTAATGCATATACCGGATCCTTTTCCAAAATTGATTTATAAGATTCTGTCAGCATTTATAAGCTTATTATCCTCATTTCTAATTATATTCATTTCTGCCGAAATCTCTTAAAACAAAAAAACATTGAAGTGTAAGTGTTTAGGCCACAGGTATAGCTTTTTCTATAATATAGGTTAACTAAATGGTTGGACTCTCTATGCCTAAGTAGAACTAGTTACCCAAAGTTTCATTAAGATTTATAAGGCGATAGCTGCTTTAGAACAAGGAGTGTTGTGTTTATCCACTTAATTATTCAAAATGTTTCCAAGAATCCTAGTCTTTTAGGCAAGTTAGTTCTAAATATATTTATACCTTTTTAAGGATTTCTTACGGGCTTCCTAGGTATTCTGTTTTATCCGGACTCCTTCTAAGCAAGGATTTAGGAAAGCGTGTTGGTGACCCCTCTTTTTCTAACTTATAGTTTTTAGAATTCTTATTAAAATGAAAAGTATCTATTAGTATTATTAGTTTTGAACGCCTCCTACTGAAACTTCATAAGGTGATATTGGCTTGTATAGCTTATTCTATAAAGCAAAATCCAATTCTGTATACTAGGATTGATCCTTATAAAGACAAATTATACAAGGTAGTGTAGAATTTGTAGTAATAAGAAATAAACCTTAAATAAAGGAATGCTCTAGTTTTAGGAAACCCCGCCTTTCCAGGTAGCTTTAGTTACGGGCATCTAAACCTGTAGAATTCCTGCCACTTTAGTAAATGGATAAATCTTCCTCGGTTATTTACGACCTTATTAGGAAAAGAGGGTAGCAGATTCCTAACTGAGCCTGAGTTTTCCTTCTTAAAAGCCTCCTCTTTTTGCATGAATTTTCTTCCCTGATTTTCGTGCATTTATACTCTTAAAAAGGGTCCATTATGTGTCAAAAATCAGTATTACAAGTTGCTCTTATACCCAGTACTGCTGAATATGCCAATAGAATCCCATCTGCTTAAGGTTAGTTATTTCAAAAACCTTTATAATAGTTGTTCGGTTTTATCCTATATACCGCGCAGTTTCATTAATTATAGAGCAGATAAGGTTATAGACGCAAGGGGCTGTTAGCATACGGATCCTTTTGCAGCTGCCTACCATAAGAAATAATATAAACACCGTGAATAAGAAAAGACGCAGTGATAGCTAAGTTGTATCCTTCTAAAAGCTTTTATGTCTTGTAATTTGAAGTAATTGTTTCTTATTCAATTAAAGCAACAAATGTATATGGTTTGATTTTAGGAAGTTAATATACTAATTAAAGACACCTTTGATGGATTACCCTTGTTAAAGCTAGGGGATTCACTAGTTCTTTTAGTCTCAATCTAGTCTAAAAAAGTGTTCTTGAAGTGAGGTTAGTTAGTTAGTTTAGTAAATGCTTTCCTTATTCTTGTAAGAGCCACCCCACTCTTATAAGATGACAAGAAAGCTATCTTCTATCTATATAGCATAGCAGTGACTTGTATTTGGAATTCTTTGTTTGAGTTACCATAGTTGAGACCCTTAATGTTCTATCTGTGCTTATAAAGTCCTCTTAAGGAAGTAAAGCTCCTTTTGAAGTACTTTTAAGTTACAGTAGTGAAAAAGAATCTTCTAATCCCGTCAAAGTTCTAAAAAGCAGTCACCTTACCTATACTCTACTTCTCCAAAAGCCAGTCAATGTAAAGAAACGCTTAAAGTCTGCTTCGCCACCAGTCTCAGTCTTAGCATGGAAACTGAAAACAGAGTCTGAAGCCCGCAAGTTTCTAGAATCTCTAAGAGACCGCTACAAGTAGTCTCTTTCAAAGTCCTTTGTTCGTAATCTTCCTAGGTGCAGTTACAGAATAGCAAAGACCTTCCTAACAAAGAACATATGCTTTTCGAAAAGGGGGATCCTTTAGGGGTTTTCTTTAATAAAAAAAGAAACTCCTTTAGTAAAGTGAACAGTTTCAGATGGGTGATTCTCAACAGACTCTAAAATTTCTTTTACCTGTGATTACCTATACTCAACCTTTGTTTTTAAAAGAGGAAGGGTTTAACAAGATAAATCTGGCCTTCATGTTCTACTTTTATAGGTATTCGAGGGGACTTTAGGAATGAAAAGGATTAAGCCCAAAGGATTCTTAGTATTTCAGATACTAAATAAATTACTGCGTTAGAGTCTTTCTTCACCGATGGAGGAATTTGTAATTACAAGTTTGTACTTTTATAGGGTTAGGTTCCTTTTGCTTCATTAGTGATTTTTATTAGAGATTAGCTTAAACTAGACAGGAATTTTCTAAGTTAAGTAACGAACTGAAAAAACTGGTAGTAAAAAAATGTAGGAAATATAAAAAAGAAAGTCTTTAGTATAAAAAAGGGCTCCTTGCACTTGCAGGGGTCTAAACTAAGAATACGGTGCTATTCTGGATAGCAACTTTAAGAGAAAGTAGTGTAAAGCTATGTATGGTTTTCGGGGTGCAGGAAGCTTCTCTAAAAGAGGTACCTTTTCTTTACTATAAGGGCCCGGGTGACAGACCAGACCTATTGCATAATGTGTTTTTGATAAGGGGGGTAACCCATTTCTGGTACGCGGCTCTAAGCGCATCTCCTATTAGTAATTTGGATGCTACGAAGGGTTTCTAGTTCTGTTCCTTGAAAATTTGTATGTATAGGACAACTCGTGGGATCGTTTATTTAGGCTGGCTAGATATTTGTACAAGAACTTCCAAGTACTTACGCTTTGAAAACTATATCTTAGGCCATTCAACCCGGGTAGTTCTGAAATGAAGTAAGAGGTTCTTTTATACTAGATTAGATTGTGTGAGTCAAAAGAAGTTTGTGTTACAACAGTAGTATTTGAAGAACATGAGATAATTTGTTACACCTGTAGAGTAGCTTTTAGAATTCATATTTAGGCAGTCCTATTCCGAATTTCTTATGACTGAGGATTGACTTTCAATTTCTATTTGCAAGAGACTCTACTTTCTTTTAAAGGGGATTGGGTATGCAGGTTAATAAAGAAAGTAGGTTTGAAAAGAATTCATTTTCGCTAAATAACAGGTGGGTAAAAGTTACAATACATTAAGGCTAGACTGAACCTTAAGTAGTAGGAATCCTCATCAAATTCCCACATGTAATAGTTTTTGTGTTTGATTCAGAATTTCTTATATAAGCGATTTCCCAGAGGATGTTCATACAAATCTATCCCGTAGTTTTTCGAATGGGTAAGGTTAAGGTGGGGTAGAGTTTACAGCTTTCAAAAGGGAATATATATATAGCTAGTATATAGATTTTACTTCGTGAAGCAATTTCAGTCTGTTATTAGGTTAAAATAAACAATAAAGGGGACCTTTTCTACTAGAGAGTTAAGACAAACAAATTCTAAATAAGATACTGGAGTACTGTTTATACCAATCTGTACTATAAAGGATTCCGAAAGTCGAATTATAAAGAACAAATAAAAGGGGTAATAATACTACACTTCGCCTCCTAATCCATAGTACCTAGAATCCTTTCTCTTGTAAGATAGCGCTTTGCAGTGATATTATAAAAATTTTAGTACTAGAAAATAACTTTCATATAGCTTTTTGTTCCTTCTAGTAGTAGGTTTCTTTAAAAGATTACAGAGTTTGAGTAGTACTTTATATGTATTAGAGGAGTTGTCTTTACTAAACTAAAAAGAAGGTCTAAAGCATGTAAATCGATGGGAAAAGCATATCATTAAACCTGGATTTCCTGAAAATAATGTAGGATAGAGGTATCTATAATCTATGTTTTAGGAACTTTGTAAGAAAGGAGGGTACTTTAAAAAAGAGAGCTGGGAAAGAAAAGATTTAGTACTCTTTCAAAACTTTTATTTAGTTGGTAGAATTAGAAAGCTTACGTAATTACATATAGGAGGGAGCTTAATAGGTATTTGGCCCTTAAAAAAGCTATAGGTTATTCTAGATATTTCTTTAAGTCTTTGCTCAAAATTCGTGGAAAAGTAGTTCTTTAACCGGTACCTCCCAAGACATAAAGTTCTCAAGTAACGGGAATTGGACCTTACTTATCAAGAAGTAAGCTATATCCTAAATAATATAAAAGAAAAAACCGTATATCTAGTTGAAATGGAATGTCGTGAAATATAACTTGTGTTATGTACCAGGAAGTGAACAAGACTCTATAAAAGGAATAACCGAAGGGTCCAGTCGTGCTCTACCGAAATCTTTTGAGATACCTTTTCTTTTTAAATCAGAAATTACATGCAGAAAAGTTAGTAGAATCCTTCTTGTGAATAAAATAAACCTACATTTGTAATGAATCCAGCTACGTTGTGCCTAAGAACTTCTTAACAGAGTTACCCATTATATAAGAAAGTAGAATGCTGCCTAGTTTTGAGGTTTATGTCGGATAATAAAGAATAAAGACTTAAATCTAGCAAATAATTTCGAAAAAAATTGATAGCAACACTTGAACACGAAAACCTTATCTTAGTCCTAAATGGACTCCTCCTTTGATTATCAGAATTATCGCAAAGCTTCTTTGTTGATTACTAAAAATGTAAATAGCTTTGTACAGAAGGCAGAAAACCCGGGTCCTGGTAGGCAATTCTTCTTTTGAATCTCATACCAGACCACCTAATTGACTATAAACTTAGACGACTCCTTTGTAAAATGTAAAACTAGACGATATTTATCATCCCTTTTAAATCACGCGAATCTCGTAACTTTTGTTGGAGCTAATCAGTTGTATTTCATCGTATGGCTCCTCGGTTACTCGTTATGATAAAAGGAAGAATGACTAAAAGTGGAGCATTAAACCTTTTATACTCTAACGCCGGGTTCATTTAAGGTCAGTCTATAACCAAGCAAAAGAAAGCTATGCTTTAAAGATTCTTATTATAGAGTGTTTCTTGTATATTCTGGCTATTATCCATAATTAGTAGGATATTGCATCAAAATAGAGTCACTAACCTCCAATTCTTAGAGTTACGAAGTTCTTATAAATAAACAGAAATTTTGGAAGTCAGTTGGACTAGAGTTTGAAGAGAAAAAAAGCGCATTAGCAACTACAATCCTTTTTCCTACTAGACGCAAATCAAATTGTAGGATCAGAAATAGCTTAGCTGAATATAGATAAGATAAATAAGGATTGCCATTAGAAAAAAGAAAGAAGCGGATTCCCTGGATATTTGGTAGTGACCTTTCCTTTAGAAGACAGAATCCTACTTTGACAACAACATATCTTCATAACTGGATGCCCGTAAAAAGGAACTTGAACCATTGACATTCAATCATTAGACTTGGTGCTTTACCACTTGGATTCGATGGGAATACCTTTCAAAACTAAAGAAGTCATTTACTAGCAAATATTATCTAAGTGGCTTCTAATGATATCAACACAACCAGAGAAGTCAATTCAAATGCTAGAATATTCGAGTTATTAGTATGCCTGAATTAACAATTAGGTGGATAAAGGCTCCCTTTTGTATGTAACGCAAACTTCCTATTAGAATCTAAAATAGAAGGACCTTAGTCTATGTAGGGAAAAAACCCGCTCTCTCTGCATTTCAGTAAATCGTCTGTACTTTTCGATGTAATCCAAGGGAAAGGGGTACGTAAGTCTCGGTATCATAAGTTTTTCAAAGAGCTAAAGTAGAAGTCAGTAATTAATAACTAGATAATTATAACCTTCCAAAAATCATGCAAGTAAGAATAAGGTAAGGCACCCTATGATTAAGATATTTACGAAAATCCGCTTTAAACATATAGAGTCTATGGGAGCCCCAAGGATTCACTTTACTTGGCTTTACTTTAGGAAAGTTATTTACAAATATGAAATAGGGAGTACTTTATTTACTAATAGGGAACGCTTCACTGACTTATAAGGAATACCTCAACTCTTAGAGGTTTTTGTGTTTAAACAGTAAACAAAAGGATATCTAATAAATATATAAAGGGATTTAGTTTCTCGTCTTACAACCCTATATTATCTTGGTAAAATTTTAGGCTTATAATACAAGGATGTATTAATAAATAAGAAGAAAAAACCTCATCTCAGAATCAACTGGAAGTAGTTTACTTCTTCTCTCTTACTTGTACTAGATTAAAAACAGGCTTCATATTCTCATTCTAATATTAACTATATATAATACTGTCACTTCTATAGCTTGCTCTTATATCTACAGATCTGGGGTAACCCCGACAAAAAGCATTGACTAGGTATTATTTCATTAATAGCTCCTGATTGTTGGATAAAACTTCATAACATAGAAATTTCTAATAAAAAAAAAAGAAAAAGTTTGAGTTGTTAACTAGTGATATAGTTGGTTGGTAGAGCGCTGGGTTCTACTAGGAGCGTGCATGGGTTCGAAACGTTTCTTGCAAAAAAGTAAGCGTAGAAGTCTAAAAATAGAGTTTTCCTTTCTTATTTTGAACGGATATTATATTCTTTCTTTTCAGTATCTGTAATAAGAAGGGCGTTTCCCAGGTTATTTGTGTGATAATAGAAGTCCCTCTCAAATTTTCAACAGTATTTTTTAACAAGAATATAAGTCAATATTCCTAAATAAATCTAGATTGTAACTGAACGAAATCTCGAAAGATTTTGAATCGAACAAAGAGGAAGATAGCTAATAAATCTTTCAAAATCGCAAGGGTTTCGTATCTTAAAGCTCTGAGATTTGCACCCTTTTCTCTCAGGTTTATGCATTACAAAAGGGATGCTCTTATCTTAGAAGGTTTTTCAGTATTGCACTTCTTCTAAAGGAGTTCGATTCTCTATTTTCGTAAATGAATAAGAGCTCTTTAAATAGAATTGTTGATTTTAAATCGGGTTTTGAACGACCAGCTTTTTGGGTGCCATTTCCTGTTGTCCCGAAGAGCTTCTTAGACTTCCTCATAAAGAATTTCTATTTAGTTTACTAATTGTAAGAAAGTCGTATTTTTCTTTACCCGGGCTCCCTCAAAGGGTCCTTTTTCATAGTCATAAAGAGGTCCTTTTTCCCAACTGCTGTTGTAATACTTAGTCAGGTATATGCTTATACAAAAATGGAATAGAGGAATAACGCGCACTTTAAAACTACTCGTTCTCAATGCTATAAGGAGCTTGTTGGATAAGTCAAATGAATTTCTAGTAAATAAATGAAAACTGTTCAAACCCCTCGTTAGCTCCCGTTTCTTATTTGGGTAGGAAGAATACAGAATTCTGGACAAGAAAAGTGAATCTACCAAGAAGTGAATTATTAGAAAACTCATTGTATCCCCACTTTAGTCCGCTATAACGACTTTTTTACTTTGATTGCAATTTGAAAAGGACCTTTCATAGCTACATTTTCAGGAAATTTGCTCTATAACTAACCAGAAATTGAAGAAAGCAGCCTCACAATTTCATTCATTAGTTCTATCAATTTTCTTCTATAGGATCCAGTTTTGGGAGTGTGCAAGTACTGGCAACACGAGTGTCATAAAAGGGGCTACTTGATTTGGAATTGAGGTCTTGTACAGTGTTTACAGCTAAAGATTCATAATTGTCTTTTATTAAATATAAAACTTGGTAGTATCTTATAAATTTGTCTAACAATTCTACTTTATTTAAATTGAAAAGTGGAATCCTATATGACAATGGTACTCCTTCCACAATATTGTATTCGTTTTTCTTGACGAATTTTATACTCTTATTGCTTTTGAACCAAGAAGAACCCCCACTTATTTATGTTCTAGCTATCTCACAAAAGAGTGTTAGTTATTATTACTGCGTTTTTATATACTAACAGCAACCATACATAGCAAATCCTTTTGAAAAAGTTCTAGAATAGGAATCAATAAGTTTATACCGGAGCCTTTGTGGTAACAAAAAATGAAAGAGGTATAAAGGTTTTTATTGCTGAAAGACGAAAGAAATGCTTGGCCATAATAAAGAACTCATACTCATGAGTAACCAAAAAGGACCCTTGTTAGGATGCTAACATATATTAAACTCCTATCGCGAGGAGTCTATTTAGGCTATAGGGAGCCCCGGAATAGAGAGGACAGGAGATAAGAAGCTATATTGTTATCGGAGTTTATAGAACGAGACAATACGGGAGTAACTATAAAGAGACATTTATCACCGGGCAGGCAATTCCGATAATAAAGTTCAGGAAAGTTTAATGAAGTTGAATGTTTCCTCCTCGATATTGCAAAAAAAAAGGTTTCTCTTCTATAAGTATAAACTATACCTAGTTAACAAGTCAAACTTTATACTTCCATTTACGAATAAATAAATAAATCCAAAAGGTAGAACACTTATCTAAATTCTGGATTCTGGAAAACCGCTGGTTCAAGTCTATTCATTACTGGGATTTTACTAGAGAAAACCCAAAGATATCATTTCCTAACCTAGTTTTAGAAAAAGAGGGCCTTTAATTGATTTACTCATGATACTCATAAGGTTTCTTCCCTCTATAACGATAAACTGCAGGGAACATGAGGAATGCTCCTTATAAAGAGTGACTTCCTTGTTCAGCACTTTCCAGTCCAGTATCTTAAGCAAGTAAGTTAACAGATAGCTCTTGCCTGTAAACCATCTTAAAGAATTCTAGATCCTATCCCTTAGAATTTGTTAGGTATCTCCTCCAGTGTATTTCAAGTTTCAAAGGCTTTAAACCCTTAATTAAAAGAATTGAAATAGAAGAAATCCTATGTCAAATGTACATAAAGGTTATCCTAACAGGCAAAGCAAGAATTTATATAAATATTATAAAGAGCGGGGTCATTCTATTTTATTAGTATTTAGAATCTTTCCTTTATTGTAGCAAGTATTTGTTTTAGAGTTTTTCTAAGAAGTAGTCAGTCACAACAAGGAGTCCCCTTTTTCCACGGATCGGTTGTGTAATTACAGCTTTTAACTGAAGGGAAATTGCTTTCTTCCTCTTCTGCTTTTAGGAATTCCTGAACAAGATCAATCTAAGGGTTTCTAAAGATTTCCTGATGTCATGCTTGCCAGAATAGGTAAGTAATAAGTAAGTTCTTTAATAGGTAGCTCTTCTGGGTCTTTCTAGTCAGTGTATATTGGTTAAAAGAATTCCTGGAAATAGCTTATGTTAAGTAAGTTTCATAACAAGGTTTTCTTATTTTAGAGCATGTTTTTCTTGGTGTTGGTGTATAGTGTGTAAGTCTGTACTATCTAAGGCTTATCTCCTCCATACCGATAAAAGCATAGGGCAAGAGTCATTATCCTTAACACCATATATCTATTCTATAGCTCCAATCTTAATATTAAGTACACAATAGCTAGGGTTTACCTCATGACAAGAAGGAATTCACTGGTTTATGTTATCCAAAGTCAATACACTTAATCGGAATATCTTATACTTGAACTTGCTGTTTTATCCCAATAGAACTATAATACAAATACTGGAACTCTTTAAGAATTCTAGTGACACCCGCAATCCCATTAGAACAATTCTTTAACTCCTATTCTTGCTTTACAGATATATTAAGAACTAATACCGAGGAATACTCAATCTTAGAATTCTTTACACCGTCAATGTCAGCCTGAGCTACTTAGCTGTCAAGAATATTCAGTTCTTTCCTCTAATCTGTTATAGGATAAAAGAGTTCCTACAAGATCTTAAAGGGAATATCAGGTCTAAGGAAACCTCTTCGCTACAACTTAGAAGTAATACCTGCTATTAGCATTAAGGTGAGAGTGCATGTCCATTACAAACCAAGAATACAATTCACCTAAATCCAGTAGCACTGGCCGCTTTCCCATTAGTTCCTGAAATTCCTTAAATCCCTAACTAATAATTCCAGTATACTAATAGCAACAAGATTCAATTATAACATCTCCTTTACCTGACAGATATATAGATATCGGCTTACAAGCTACAAGAGCAGCTACTCAAGATAAGTGCTACAAGGAATAAGACAGTCTCTGCTTACCTCTGCTTACCTTTGTTATAGTATTATCTCCTTTGCTTACAAAGAAGAACTGTCACAAGAACTCCATTCAAAAAACGGGCTAATCAATCTCACGAAGGTTTAATAGATCAAGAACTTCGTACATTGGAATGCATTGACCTTTGACAGTTAAGATAGTACAGAGCTACATGGGCCTGCTTACACATATTGAAGAACTCAATCTGATAAGTACTTTCCAGACCTTGCTTTCCTAATACAAAGAGAATTATCTGGTTTATCTTATCCTAGGAATCTCAGACTATCGAACAATAGAAAATATAGAATCCTTTAACAGGAACTTCTTTCAACAGCTTGACTTTCCTAAACTAAATAGTAACTTCATTATCCTGGAACTTCTCTTAGACTAAAAAAACTCCTTTACTAGAATAAAGGGATCTCATATTAAGTCCTAGCTTACAAAGGAACTCAAATATGTAACTTGGGTTTCCTGTATATTAGAATCTTGAATTCCATAAGGTAATAGAATCTTTTGCAATACAAACCCTGAATACAAAAGAACTCTTTTCTGTTCTGAAGTAACTGCCTAAACTCTAGAAAGACATCTTCTGTCTAATACTTTACCGACAGCTAAAATAGAGCTTGTTTTTCCTTCAATTCCACTTTTGTTTGCAAAGGACAGCCTGCACTTGCCCTCTTAAACTAGAATTCTCCTAAGCACTTGTTATATCTCTGAGCTGTCTTAACTTAGAACCAGAATCTAGAAAGGAAATCTTTCACTTGAACAGAAAAATTCTTTGACTTTTGCTTCAATATTCCTTGTATTCTCTGTATTCTCTAAACTCTAACTTCAGGAATCCGACTATATATAATATCAGGTGAAGAAGACCCGCCCATGATATGAATATTCCTTTTTAGGCTCTTCAATAGAGTAGTACAGCTCTTAAAAAAGAATTCTTTAGTTATATAAAATACTGTTGCTCTCAACCCGCGGGACTTCCTAAATTCTGATACCCAAGCGACAGAACATTTTGACTTTACTTTTTGATAAGTTACGTTCTATATAAGCCCCCTTGACTTAGACTAATTTATATAGAGAAAAAGCTTTCAAGTTAACTCGTTACAGTGCTGCCCTCCAATAAACAGGGTCTAAAGCATTTCCCTTGTTTCCTAGCTATATCCAACAAAGTGTATAAAAAAGGACACTAATTCCTTTAGTCTTTATACTCCTGGCAGTAATTTATCAATAAACAAAACCTCGTCCTTGATGTCTTACAGAGCCCTCTTTTTTATAGAAGTCTAAAAATTACTTCGATTTTTTGACTTTATAGGGAAACCCTCCTTCTCCAGGGAAACTTCATTCCCGAGTTATAGTAGGACAAAGACTTACTTGTAAAAAAGGCCCACAAAACTACTCGATAGAATGCCTAGAGATCTGTGCTTTGTGTAAGTTATACGAAATTAGAAGAAGTCAAAATAAATCACTTAAATAGAACAAGAGAGACTCGTTGCAGTAAACAAGCTTCAAAAGGAAGAAATTATAAAAAAGAGAGGCCTTTCCAGTTCCTAATTATTTAGATAAAGCGTATAGCAATTTATAAGGAATTTTCCATTTGAATATGATCTAAGCTGCTACTCCTACTTTCAGAGTTTTTACTTCAATTATAGGTTTTAAATCAATTAATATTCGCAAATTTGGGACCTTTTAGACCTTTTTAGCTTGCTTTTGTGCCTTTAATAGAGGCGCGCAATACTACGTTCCAGTCCATCTAGAGTAAACCAAATCTGAAAGATTAGTAACCATGATGTATCGAGGAAAGTCCAGAATCTCTGAAACACCTGGTTATTGTTACAGAAAAAAACATAGAATAAATTCTTACTAGCCAACGCATATCTATTCAATTCATACGTGGAAGAAGGGGATACTTGACTACCCCTACCCTAAGCTCTTCCTTAGAGAAAGGGTCTGTTTTGTATCATAATCAAACTCAAATGAATTTTTTACACGTCGTATCCTTTAGGCCTTCACGAGGAGCTTCATTCTTTTGATTATAACCTAAAAATTTCTAGCAAAATTATAGCATTCATCACTTCATTTTAGATTCTGCACTCTATTACGGCAAGAAGAATACATTAGCTAGAATAGGTCCGTACAGAAAAAAAAGAAAGAGTAAGACTTATAAAAGTATAGCTGCTAAAATAAAGGGGTTAGACTGGTTTCGAACAAGTGAAT
>JAYMTG010000034.1:0-58343 GCA_036897565.1 Pelargonium exstipulatum | reverse complement strand
GTTGGGTCTCGTGTTGTCTTGTAGTAAACAAGGTAAAGTACTAACCAGACTTCCCGCTTTTGAGTGATTAGATCAACGTGTGTTTTTTATTAGTTATGACCAATCTTAAGCCTGATTACTAGCTTTTTTGTGGTATGCTTTAGCTTTAATCTAGAAACACTTTACTAACAACTATAATGAGGCATTCCTCTAGACCTAACCCCTTTTATTAACTTCCAAGTCCTTGCTATTTTTGTTCAATTTAAGACCGACGGAATAAAGAAAGCCAGTAATAAAATTAGGATAGACTTCTCTCACTTTCTTCCTTACTTGCAGAACTACTGTCTTAGTAATCTTCCTAAGGAGTTTAGGACTCGTGTTTGCGAGTGACCTGCTTAGTTTTGTTTTTGATGAGAATGTATATAATACTGGTTCGCTTTTAGCAATGAGTTTGTATTTCTATAATTATAAAGAGAAGGGCCCGGTCTCTGGAAAAGGTTGGCTTCCCTTAAAAGAGAGAATAGAGAATTTTGGACTAGGTTTTTCATTTTCACTACAAGTACAATAAAATACACAATAGACAAGCAAGCTTGCCTCACTTTCTAGATTTGAATCTTTCTTTCTTGGTTTATACTTATCTTTCCTTTTTCTAATTCACATTACATCGGAACCTCTTTCTCTTGAAGTACCCCCCCTACTACTAAGAGAATGGTAACCACTACATTTAAACCTACTTTAGGGTCCATAAAAAGAATACCTTTGCAAGCGAGAAGTACGCCATTTCGGTACTGAAACGACTACCTGATAATGGGCTTTCTTTCTTTCTTTAAAGATTAACCTTGTTTCCATTCCCTTATGACCTAGCTCTAGTTCTTGAATGAACACGAAGTTATCGCAGCACCAGAAGATAAGCTTTTTTAAATTAACCAAATTCAATTGATAATAAAGGCGCTGCAACCCTCTCCCTAAGTCAATTTAACTATATATAACAGGTTTGTCAACCTATTTAATAAGGGATTCCCTTATTGTACTCCTTCCTTATTTAGTACTACCCAAGTATATCTCCTTTTTCAAGATAGACTATTACTTAGAACTAGCAAGGTTTATAAAAAGCTTATGTCATAATTTATCCAGTTCATTCATATAGCCACGTATAACTTTTTGTTGCGTAAAAAAAGTATTCAAAGGGGAAGGGAATCCTAAAAACAAGAAGTTTTTCTCCTACTCCTAATAAGAGCATTATAAAACAAGAGGAGCCTAATATGTATATTGGGTGGTTACAAGGTTTCATAAAACCCGCCAAGAAAAAGGAATTCGTACAGATAAAGCAAACAGCAGATAGCAAAACAGTAATTCTAAAAAGTATTTCAGGTTGCTAACTAAGTACATAAATAAGATTTTTCAGTAGCCTTTAATCTGTAAATGCTAAGTTAAGATCTTAATCTGCGAGGTATTTCAGACGGATTTTTTGTACTGTTTATACTCATATATATATATAACAGGGCTTGATAATATAGTAAAGCTTTCCATTGGAAGCGCGCGCCGGCAAGGTGGGGGTAAGGGGCAGTTAAAGAGAGTTAAAGAGAATAGATTCTGATTTTATTATCTTATATCGAACTTCTTAGAGAGGGAGCGTTTAAATAGGGTTTACGTTGCAATCTTACTTTAGAGTACCCGCGTAGTATAGGATATAGGATTTCTCTTAGAGGAAAATCTTGGGATCCGTTTAGTTAAAGGATTACTCGGCGTAATATATAAAAGTAAGGGATATAACACCACAAATTCATGAGACATTGCTTTTAATGAACTCCTCATTTCCAAAATTCTCGCACAACTTGACTTCTAAGAACTAATTCTTAAGGTAGTCGCTTCCGTCTAGATATAATATGATATGATATAAGTATAGGGTTGTATACCAATGTTAGCCGATGGGTAAGGCAGTTGTACTAATAAACCCGGTTTTCCTGTACTAAACAAGGGACTTGACCTCTTTTCTGGATGCCTTTACTATTCTCCTCCAACTGAAATTTTGAAAAGAATGCTCCATCTTTAAACCTTTTTGTTCCAATGTATATAAGATACAATTTGAACGTCATAGAATTTGATTAGATTTAGCTATATCTCTACTAGGACCTGATAAAAACAGCCTTCAAAAAATGCAAAAACTTTTTTCACATTACCCTCACTCTCAAAAAAAAGTAGGAAAAACCTCCTAGTATACTCTTTCAGAATCGAGAAAGCCTCTTACTTTTGTCGTACGAGTAATTAGATATTTCATTCAATTTAGTCAGGAATCAAACAGGTTGTCACAAGTTTCTTAATCAGCTCTTTATTGTTCGGTTTGAAGGTAGGATTTCACAAGTCCATTATTCCACACTTTATGAGTTTATTTTAGAAGAATATACTATCTTTCCAGTTATGAAAGATCCCTATTTCTCAAACCCTTTCGGAAGTAAGCAAAGGCATTAGGAAATGTAGATATCAATGGGCCTCTCTCGTAAAAAATTTTAAACCTTTGATTGAATACACAATAGACACAGGTTCAAATGGAGTCAAAATCTTATATCCCAATTTGAAGACTACTCTTGTAGATGCCATCCCACTCCGCTCAGAATAGAACAAACTTCTTTATCTAGCTTTACGAACTGCTCTTTTTCAACATATGATATGCTCACTTCAGCAATCGTTAAACATTAAGTATTCAAAAAAGTAGGTGTATTTAGTAGCACTTAATGCTTAGAGCCCCGGTTTTTCCATAGGATTCCGAACCTTTTTATAGACTGGTTATGCAGTGTATTCTAGTCTACGAGTCTTGGCGTCAGGAAAACTTCTAGCCTTTGTCTACCCCTAATCAGTGATTTACTAAATATCTGCTTATTTATTGTAAACATTGAAAATCCCTAAAACCAAAATTCTAATTAATAAGAAATTGACATGACCTTAGAGTAGGCTCCTCTGAACAGAATTCGAATCTCCCTTATCAAGTAATAAAAACGGGTTTCTTTTATTAAGAAAAGACATAATATTTGTACAAACCTAAGAGAAAAAGGAATTACCAAACTGTCCACGAAACTCCAGCTTTCGGGAAGTAAGAAAAATATTATACTATAGATCCTGAAAGAAAACTCATATAATTCAATATAGTTACATTTGATTGCGAGGTCGACTGATTTTAGAAACGCTCTATTTACTTATTCTGAAACTGCAAAGGTTTCTTCTGCTTTGAGATAGAAACTTCGGTTACCCATTTTGACTCCTTTTAATCTTATCGGGGATTTCTTGGTTGACGTGGTTGCGCTATTTAGACTTTCCTTTTCACTCTCAGTAAGAATTTTGAGTATTACTTATAATAACTAAAAATGACTTAGGCAACTGCTTCTTAAGAATTGACTAAAACAGTTAAGGAATTCAATTAATAGAATACAATGTACTTTTTTATCTATGCTTGTCTCTCTCAGTTAATCATAGTTATAAAGGGGATGCCGATCCGACTCTTACCCCAACCAGATAGTCCTTACTTTCAGCTTTTATTAATGAAACACTTGAGTTTAGCCCTGCAGCTTATACACTATTTAGTTGGTATCTCTTTTACAAAGACGCACTTGGTTGAACGGGCTCTCCCGGCGTTCTACCCAACACGTAGACCTTGAACCAACGACACGTCGGAAAAGAGAGCTATGATCTAACCACTTTAAATATTCCATAAAAGGATCCTTTATTCCGCCAGATTTCGGTATAAATGAACTTAGTACTATCTTTAGTAGCGTTCAGCAAGTAAATAAGTTATAGTCAAGGGGTTAGGAGTCCTACTAGAGACAGGTTATAGGCATAATTCTCAGAGTAAACTTAGGAAAGGATTAGTTAAATAGCTGTTTCATTGTTTCGTAGTCATAAATATGTTTGTTTTATTAAACCCTAAGACACCTATGGATGTCAGAATTGATTTGACTCGATTTGAAGAACTTGTTCTCATTAACCCCTTTGAATTTCTTGAGTAAAAGTGTCCAGAATTTTACATATATACTTCTCTCCGACTTTATGACTTTGTGTTTCTTACAAGACTGAAGGCTGCTTAGTGGTTTTCTTCTTAAGTTTGTGCGAGTCTAAGTTTCTCCTTTTTCTTATACGAATATCAAGAATCAATAGGATACGAAAGGTATTCAAGACATAAATACAAAAAGATTAGTGATTAGTCAAGGCGTGCGTGTAGTTTGCAAGAAAAGAAAGTTTAAGCTGTAGCCAGTAAAAAGTCTATCAAATAGCGATTACTTCTGAAGTAAGGGTCTTTCTTAAAGTATTGTAAAAGCCAGGGTTTCCTGAATTGTGTATTAGATATACGAACTGAGTAAGCCTTTAGTAGAGCAACCCTTTCATTTTTGGATTTATAATTCTAGAAACTTATATTATTAGAATCATACGCTTGTAGTATTCGCGAACTTGGAATATCAGGAACGCTTTAATCACAACGAGAAGAAACCCATTCCTTTTGATAGCCAATTCCTCGGACAATACAACATTTTACCCCGCTTCGTTATTGGTAGTAAGTTTGAACTTTCGATTGTTGCATTAGAAGCTGGGTGCTTAACCAAATTTCCTAGGATAAAACAAACTCTTATGGTAGGGCCCGTACCCCTTTTTAATTTACATAGGGTTTTCATTCCCCTATACGGAAAAGTGACTCTAATTAGCTTTCGATCCAAAAAAAGACTAGCAGTTGTTATTTTACGAGCGGTTGTGGTATCTGCTCCTAACACCGGGATTCCTCTTAGCTCAGTCAATTAATACAACAAGATTTAAGAATTGAAGTATATCACTAAAAAAGGAAAGCTATCTTTTCTCGAAAATTGCTTATTAGTGTAAAAAATATAATAGTAGAGATAACTGATAACTAAAAATAGGACGGGACCCTTGTTTTATGTACTTTTATTTACCATTTAGCAAATAAATGTCTTGTTATCCGTATGTATAGACCCCTTTTTTGAAAACCGCGAAACACTCTATAGACTTGAACCAATGAACAATAGATTTCACTTTCTAATATTTATTCAGATTATCCAACCAAAGGGTGGACATACAAAAATTAGGAAAGAAAAAGGCGGTTTAAAGTAAACTATTCTAATATAACCTGAATTTTTGCGTTAAGCTTCTTTTCGATACTGCTGTAATCCCCAGTTTCTTTTTAATTAACCCTATTTATTATGATACACATACCACTAAGTTTATACGCCATTCTTTATAAAAAGTCACTGCTACCATTGCCTAAATTTCAATGATTAAAGGATTCTAGGAATAATGGATAAAGTTTAGTATCTAAAAGCTAGTTTTTTTACATACCCTTTGATTACTCATCATTGAAATAATAAAGTTTGAACATAATTATTGACTTTGTTCCATTTCCAACTTTCTGGAGCTGCGGTTCGAAACCTACTAGAATACCTATGACACACCTTATTTCAAACACTTCTAGTTAAAGGTTTCGCTTTAGTTCTATTAGATGTGTTTTGCTTTTCAGAATGTAGAATAAAATCAGTCTAATCAGATTCTTCTGTATTTCCGTACTATCACAAATGAAGGACCGTGTTCCGTCGTAGCATTCTGTAGTATAATTGAAGCTTAAGTTAGCCTATATCTTCGTAATAAGCTAACTTCTAAAGAAAAAAGATCTGATTGAACTGAACTTCAGTGTTAAGAGATCTAAGTTCTTTCGAATCAGGATTTATATAGCACAGCTTGGAATACGAGAATGGGGCACGGATCCTTTTTCAATTCAATCTTAGTTTACCTGGTATAAAAGAAATCTAAACCTAGGCTCTTACCTAATTCAAACTTATTCATATGTAAACGTCTGCTCGGCCGAGAAAAACTCATAGCTGTAGCCACTTTTTAGTAAAGTGAAGAAACATAGACTGTGGATTTCAAGCTCAAATAAGAATTGAAAAACTTTCATGCATAAAGAGTTTAGCTCTTCCCTTGTTGTCTAGTGCTTCTAGTCAAAGCTATAGAGTCCTTTATACTTATGTATGTGCCCCCTTCTTTTTTTGTAACCCCCAATTTCTGCCTCCCTTCATCTGGCTAAACGGAGTTTTTTCTACAGATAACTCGAAAACGCTTATTATACCATCAATCTTAGGATTCGGTAATTCACTACTCTTCAAAAGGGTTTGTCATAGGAGCTCTTTTCACAGCATTGCTAATTATTCTACTACAATACAAATACAAATTTTGGCATAATAGTTTTTTCTATAATAATTACCTCGGAAAAAGATTGCTTCTGTATTTATTCCCTTTCATGTGGTATTTTTACCCACTCTCATTTCCTCAAAGACTTTGATTTAGGATTTGGGTCGAAAGTATAAAGCGCCTCACTTCTACCATTTTACTAGAATTTCTAGGCACTAAATCTCTTCTTCTCAAAATAGGGATTGCGTCTTCAATGTCAAAGAAAACTTTTATATGGAGCTCTCTTATAAGCTAAAGCATAAGCGCGCACAAGCGTTCCAGGAGCTTCCTAATCTGCTTATTAACCAAGACCCGCCTGTTAAGGAAAGGACTGTTGAGCTGAAATACCTACCGTTCTCCTCTCGGATGGATAAAGTTGTACCCTGTGCTTTATTCTAGACCCATTAATAAGTGTAATTTTTACTTAAAAGGGATGCCTTGCTAAATAAAAAGGTTAAGACTATCTTCTGAATTCCTTAATTTTAAGGCGGGTTCCTTCTTGGATTAAAGGTTTGAATATATATATGAATTGCTTCTAAAAATCAGGTAAAAGTTTGGATTTCTATCCTATGATAAGGGGTCCCAACTAAGACAAAATGGAGCAGGATTCCTAATGTAATGAGTCAAAAACCTCAATGAAATATTCGAAGTCTATTTGCTACTCTTACTGGAAAGAAACCCTTCAGTACACTTTATTCATTATTATCCAAAAAGGATATACTGGAATCCTTGGAGTCTCTGGAAAGCTCCTTTATAAAGCTTTGGAAGTGTATTATATAGTATATGCCTTAATTAAAGCTTTTCTTAGGTTTACACTGAAGCCCTTATAAACTATGACTCTTAATTTTATTTTTATAATTTACCAGTTTCGTTAGAAGATAATTCTTTGGATATCAAGGCTGAGTCCCTGGAAAATTTGCTTAAACTCTAGTCAGTGCGCTTCTCGTGGTATTACTTAATGGAGTTATTTACACTATCCTTAATTTTAGCTATCAATCTTAAAAAGAAATTGTTTATAGAAGTCATTTTTATTAAATGAAAATATTTCAGACTAGAAATTACCTCACTTAGAGAGAGCATTACATACCAAAAATGATACTAAAGGAAAACTGAATCCATTTTTTTCTTAGAAGCCGAGTCTATTTATTTGTTGTGCTGTCAACCCAGAAATCTCATATTCTTTAATAGTAGAGCTGCTTGTTATAATACCCTCCTAGCTAGAATCAGTTTCATATTAAAAGTATACCTTCTTAAACAAACGGAAAGGGCAGGGCCCGGATATTTGTCATTAGAGAGAGATAAGGTATATATAATATCTGGTAGGAATAAGAGCTTAGCTTGTTGTTAAGTCCATGTCAAATAGTAAGGATTAGCACCTCCGTATAGTCAGGAGACTTTAACTAAAGCGATTTATAGAGTATATCTATGCCCCTTATAAAGAACAAAGTCCTCGTATTGGTGTGCGAGAAAGGGATTGGCAAAGTAGCAAGTTTGAATCTTTAGTGTAGGTAGTCGAGGGAGCTTAGTAAAGCAAAAAAGCCGAGGTTTCCTTAATAGTTGTTACATATGTAAGACGAACGTGGGCTTAATCCCTTTGCAGAGGTTATGTATACTACCCCTTTTAATATAAGATATGGCTGATACGGGGCTCTATCTTTTTATATACATATGTTTCTTTATACTTAATAAGAATCCTTGAACATTTTTATAAGATAAGTCGGATACTCTACCAAGATATTACTATATTTCATTTATATTAGAAGTACAGGCACCCTCTAAAAAGTATACTCGCATTACTTTGAACTTATATTAGTTTCTGGCCCCGCTTTGTCTAATAATTGGGTTCTTCCCATCTGAATAATGGTAAACACTACATCTGAGCTGAGTCTCACTTTATACTTAAGGAGCCCTGAACTGTGCTCCAAAACTGAATAATCAAAAAAATTCTGAAATTATCTCATTGGATTCTTTGGTCTCCCTTCCTTTTTGACTTGTCTATGTTATGTTGGTATATACTTTGCCTATGCTTGACTTCGCTATCAAGAAAGGATTTCTACTTTCTTTTTTGTAATTTAAGCTTTGCTGAGCTTTCTCAAATCCCTGATTGCGATTAATCCCATTTTGTTGGTTAGTTCAAATATTCTAGTCCTTATATTTATGAGAGCCCTTTTCTTAGGGTAAATCAGAAGAATTCCTATTGAAACAACCAATTCCTTTGTACCAAACCGCAACGTCTTAATTCTATTATTGTATTGAAAAATCCCCGAACTGTATTATATCGAAGATAAAAAGACTCCTTTATTACTTCAAAGCTCCTCCTTTTTTTAGACCCCCTTAGGCATAAGCTAGACTAAACCCGAAGTTTTCATTTATAAGTAAGGACTCTAAAACCTCAAACTGGTATATCCTTAATCAAAAACCTTAGTACAGGTAATTACTATTCTAGTAGAAATTCAATGTTGACTAGCTTGACTCTTTTACTATTACTGCTCTCTAATACTAAAGCGGAATATAAATCTCTTTTAAGACATCTCCCTTGACTAATAAGTCTTTCTTTCAGTTGTTTGGGCTTACTCTAGCTTTATTTTACCTACTAATCTTTCGCGAATTAAAGAGGCAAGGGAATCTCGATTCTGGGCGAGCAATAAAAAAGTTCTATTACTATAGAGAGGATGGAAACCTAGTAAATAGATAATACACTATTCCTCTTGACTGTAACGTAGTGAGGGCGGGTAGTTTATTGAATAGACATAGATACATTATAACACCCACTAACTTATTACTGACTTATTGATTTGCTTTTGTATTCTTCTTCATTTTTGTATACCTAATTTCTTAAGAGGTATGCTCTGTATCAGTATCCTAATCTGCTTAGCTTAGAGCTATAACTATTTTATGAGTTGTACTACTCTTCATAGGAGCTCCTGTACCTGTCCTAGGAGAGATACCCTTCTTCTTGTAGCCCTTGGTGTTCTTGTTGCCTGTATTCCCTGGAACTTAGTGTAGCTATTGTATTACTTAAATTATTCTATAAAAAATAGAAATATACGAATCATATAATAACACCTTAGTTATGGATAGGATTCTAAATAGCAAGGGCGGGCCTCTTATCTACTCTTCCTTAAGAAAAATCCACTAAAAAGGAGACTGCTTTCTCAGATGAAATAAAAAGCAGAATATGTTATTAATCCTAGAAACCGAATCTAAAAACGGTATTAAAAGGAGCCTCCGCTTTACTTAAATTGAAATGAACCTGCAACCTCGTATAATATAAGGACTGTCTAATACGAGTTGTATTTTTTTCTAACCAAGCAATTTCACAAGCCGCTTGAACCTATGCTTAGTTAATGCATTTTTGGGGTAGAAAACCGCAGTAATAACGAGGGAAATAGAAAATTGAAACAGTCTAGCAAGGGTAAGTTGAGAGGGCAAGACACTTAAAGGAATAAGGGAAACAGCTCCTTGTTTTCTGTAATCTTAGTGCACAACAGCGTAAACTCTTAATATTTTAATCTTATCCTATTCAAAGATAACTTCAGAAGTAGCAAATCCCACCCTTTATATTAGCTAGAGTAGTAAACCTGTTGTAATCTTACTTAAGAAAAAAGTACTCAATGGGTTTATCTATACTCATTTTTGTAAAGTTATCAATAAGAAATCACGAGACATACGCCTATCCAAGCATACGATTGAGTATCCCAGAACGACACTCATGGCACGCCTTTCTCTTTTTTTAACGACTTATCAAACGTTTGAGAGACCACTAGAGTTGCTATCGACACATTTTCAATTTAATAAAATAATTGAAGCAATTTAAGGCTAAGATAAAGTGATATATTTTTCAAATCTACCTCTATTATAGATTTCCCAGTTCAAAGCGAAGAGAACGCTTTCTAACTAGTAGGACAGTATAAAGAGCAGACGCTGGACCGTGCCAAAAGAGTAAAATAGAAGTTAAATCACAGAAGTAAAAGGCCTAAATTCCTCAAGAGGTGTTAAGGGAATCCTTCTATTCTAGGTAAAGTCAACAACAAAAAAGCGGATGTAGGTCCCTAATATTGTTTAGTTATCTATATATACTACAATAGGCAGAGTTAGAACCCAGGGCCTTCGTTCGAGTTACTCTAACATCACCGAACCTTATAGAAAATTGATAAGGATTTAGAGAATATGGAGGACTTTCACAAAAGACTTTGTCCCTGGGCAAAAAAGATTTTTTCGACCCTAACTCTCCATACACCCAAAAGCCGGTCTTTAATCAAGTCCGAGAAATAACAAATACGCTTTATCATTTTTTTAGTTCTGTATAAATATTCTTTTCAATTGTGAGCGGTAAACACTTTGTCAAATAAGAAAAGTTTTGTTGGCCGCAAGTCCCCGTCGGGTTAGGATAAGACACTTTTTTGTGTAATCTAGCCTTCATAAGTTTTCGTTTGAATAGCGCGGAATTGCTTAAGATAAAGAATTTAAGTAGGAAACAAGTAATGAGGGATCTATCAGATATAAATAAAAAGCAAACTTGTGTAAGAAAACGGAACTTAAAGCATCTGTATTACTTACCTTGTATATATATTCTCATTTACAGAAAAAGAACCCTATCCTATATGTATGTGACTTTACCCTTTAGAATGAATTATTTAGAGAAAACAATTCATTCTAAGAGCCAGTTAAGGTTAAGGTATACTCATTTAAAGAGAAATACTGTACTTCTATGCTAGAATAGATGGAGGCTCTTTATTTAATACAAATCTTGTTGAAAAAACCTAAGTTCTCCTTTTTACCGAAATCGTTTTTTACAAACTCCCATCTCTTAAACCTGAGAATACCCCGAAAAAATCTGGTTACCTGACCTCACAATACTAAGCGGCAAGAGCGTCCTTTCAAAGCAAAACTTCAGGTATTCTAATTAGGAATTTAGGCAAGTTGGTTAGTAATCCCCACGAGCTATAGATAAAGTTTTGTTTAGCAAATTTGTTCTATTAGGAATCGAGATTTTAGGCAATTGGAATTTATTCAAAATTCGAATAGCTTTACTGATGAAATGTAAAAGACAGTGTTATTTCATTAACAAGGAGTTCTCATTATCCTGTCTAACTTCTTTAAATTCACTATACCTAAGGGAAGGGTAAACCCAGAAGAAAGACTTTTGGTATGGTCTCAAAGAATACAGGGTATTTTTAGAAGTAACAGAGAAACAACGGATCCTAATCACTTAGACAGGAAGAATTTTATAGTAATACCTGTGTTTAGACAAGATAGTGCTTCCTGTTTATCTGCAGGAATGACAAAATGAAAGCCGAAGTACACCAGGGTTAATTTAACCGGAATGTCGTGGGTTCAATTGCACTCAAAATCTTTACTTTTATTAGTATCAAAAAGATAATAGGAATCATACAGAATTGCTTAAAAAAAATGAATAAGCTATGAAATCTCTATAATTAATCATAAAAGCATATTTTTATTAGATCAGCCTCTCAAATTCTTTACTGGTTGGTACATCAAAACGAAATTGAGCTAGAATCCGCGGGTTCAAAACCTACTATGGTCTAAAAAATCCTACAGGTCACACACCTCTTTCAGAATATACTAAAAAATTGAAGCGCCCCCTTTTTCACGTATACTTTATTAATTACTTATCGATTTTAGAAAAAGCAAAATAGCAGGAAAACAAAAAACTCTAAGGCATGTTTAAACTGCTAGCTTGATTGCTTTTTAAAAATTACTAGAGAATACGTAATACACGTAGAGGAGTTAGAAATCTGGCACTTTATGACAGTGAACCCGCAAGTTATAGTTAAAGAAAATTCCGGTATGTAAGCCCCCAATTGAATATAGTGAATGTAGATAGTGAAATGAACTAATTATTCCAAATATGGAACTCATTCTACTGCAGTCTAGCGGTTTGAAAAGTAGGGAACTAAACCGCTGTACTGGGCTTGCTAATAAATATAGATCCGATCTCTTTTTGCTGTGATATACTAATGGGAAAGTTTCAATTCAATTTTCAGAGCTTTTTAGAAAGATTCCCTCTTTAGTTGAATCTATTACGAGATTTGAACCTTAGGGCCACTAATTCTACCCAAGCTTTAACCTATGAATTGTAGGGAGTGCCCGGGATATCCTTTTTATTCTTAATTAGAAGCTTTCTTAGACCTCAGGACGAGTTTACTTTTTGAAAAAATCTTTCATTTTTATGTTAATAATTAGATTCTTGGATTTACTGTATTACAGGGTTTTGGTCAATACTCAGAATAGATTCCGCAAAAGGCAAGCTCCCAATCACGATAATAAAATAGTAAAAACTTGCATAATAATCAGGAGTAACCTCAGGATCCTTCTTCAAGAGTTTACCAATAAAGTTTTCTCAAAAAGGCCGAGCTAAAACTACCCCAAAATGCAGCATGCTATAGTTTTCAGGTATTAAAACTAATAAACAGGACTTCCCTTTAGGATCCTTTGATAATATATAGTAAGCAGATAGTAATGTCTAAATACGTGATTAGCAAAACGGAAATACAATTGCTAACTAATTACACGCGCTGGGATTTAACCTGTGTCATTACATTACTGAACAAGTAACCCATAAAGTGTCTATACTTATGGACTTAGATAGCCGGCTCCATGGGTTTCAATTTAAGAAATCCTATTTAATTATAGAAAATGAATTATACCATATTAATATTTGTACATGATTTTGGATACGACGCTATTGATAAATATTACTTGAGTCCTTCCGTATTCTAGCGCATTAATTAGGAAAACTCAGATAGTAGAATTTTCTTTCCTAAAGTAAAGTAATTTCGTACAAGTAAGTAAGCTTAAGTAAAGAAATTCTGAGTTACAGAATATAAAGAATATAAAGGAGTGTTTGGTGTTCCTCTGATTTCAGGTTTTGTTTTATTAGGAGAATTTTAAAATAAAATAAGGAGGGTTACAGGTAATAAGGAAAAGCTATGAATAAGATCCAGACTAAGAGTATAGCTCTTAAGAAGGGTGTTACAGATGGATCCCACCCAGTTATAACTTCAACGAATAGAAGATTGCTTTTATAGACTATTCTGCTATGTTCAGCTTTATACAAATACCCTTTTTTAGATACTCCCTACTTCTGATAATAAACAAGAATAAGTTATACCTGAAAATTCCTTTCAAGATTCGACTGAAGGGACAGCTCTTAGGATCTTAGGAGTAGATATAGAAAAGAAATGCTGCTGGTTTCAACTTAAACATGGATTTACTACTTATTTGCTTCTATCCTAGCTAAATTACAAAAATACTAATAACTTTGCTTCTGTTCATAGTATAAAAAGGGACAAATCCTGACGTATTGGGGTAATCTTGATATAGTAGAGGTACCTCTACTTTAATCTAAATAAAATCTGTAAATGAATTCCTATTTGAAAGGAAAGTGACTCGACGTACGTCAAAAGTGAGGCAAGTTTGTGCTTGTACAAATATGCAAATGGATTTAGTAAAGAAAGGAGGTGAGAATCGAACCCATGACTTGAGATTCCAGAAACCGGTGCTTTACTATGTTATGTAGAGCTATACTCCATAAAACAAAACTACTCGCTTACTATAACTAGAGTATTCAAGACGAGCTAAATTTACTTGTATTTAAGCAATTTCTAAGAGGATCGAACTGGTCTTATCCCAACTAGAACTCCTTCTTTTAGAGCTGCTGCAACTTAAACCTCAGGAATGCAATTAGATCTTAGACACCCTTTCAGTAAAGACTTCCAAGAAAGGCCCTTGTATAGACTACAAACAATGTCAAGGTTCTTATCTAGAACACCTTAAAACCCTTCATGTTGAATTACCCCTCATCTTACTCATTTGGTTTATCCTATATTCATACTTCCTTTGGATTATTCAAGTAACATCTTTAAGTAAAACTAGTAGGACATAGCCAATTACCATGTCCCTTCTGAAATGTTCTAATAAAAGGCTCCAGAGACTGAGAATCCTACGAATAATTCAAGATGTTCCGTAATAAGGTAATTCATTTTAATGATTGGATTATACCAAATCTCATACCTACTAAGTCTTTAGGCTTGCCTACAAAAAGGATGAGAAACGAGTATATAAGATTATCTCGAGTTTCGTTAGTTATTATAAGTTCCTAGATATATTGTTTGCTATATAAGGGCAATTGTCTTCCTGTTTTTTAGAGAGCTTAAACCTTGATAAAGAAATCAAACCCTTTTTACTACGAGTCATAGACTAAATATAACTCGTTTTTTTTGTCTAACTGAGAACTATCAATCACATGGATTCCCTTATTCAATATTTATTTGAATTTACGATAAGGGTACAGTTGTGGACAGTCCTCGTTAAAAATCATACTGGGGTTAGTGCTTTCTTTCATCTATTTTTGGGGTATGGAATTAGAAAATAAAGTAAATTTGGAATGGCTTTTTTTAGAATATCAAAAAAGGTCAGATTTCAAAGCTTCAAGAAAAAGAGGTCATGCAGATCAATTTTTTACCAGGCTTTATAGGCACCCGCTGTAACTAAAGCGCCAGGTTCAAGGTCAACGAAAGGTCTTTCCCAGTCATATATCGATACGGAGGCGTTGCCCCCATCTTTTTTGTATGAGTTATAAATTGAAAGTTTATACATAATTTTGAATAGAGAATCCCGCGAATATGACTACTATTCTACCTAAGTAAATGACACTTTACATACAATTTGGAAAAAGTAAGTCCAGTAACTGAACAAATGCCGGGAAATCTCCCTTTTTTTCTATCTGAACTTAGATTCTAGAACTTCTGATACTGGTTAAATCTATCTCATTTATAAAAAATAGAATTCCTCTTTTGACAAAGGAACCTTCGCAGCTCCTTTAAGCATTGAATAGAAATGCCTTACACGAACCGCGCTCCATCCAATTTGAAACCTACCAAACATGCCTTATATTCAAGGAATCGTGCTCTTCAATTTTGAGAATACTTAAAACTTTGATTTACTCTATATATTTATAAGACTTCCTTTTCCTGATTCTGCTTGCTTTTCCTAAAGGGCTTTTTTTGCTTATTTTAGAGAAATGAAAAGGTATCCAGTTTACTAGAATTTATACTAAAAGAAGAAAACCGCTACTACTCTTAAGGGATACAGCTTATCCATTATATACTAGTCGATCAGTCTTGTTCCTACAATTACACCAGAAATTATATAAATACGAAGCAAGGATATAAGACTTCGTATCTTAAAAGAGAAATATGGGAAGATGGAATTTTAGGTAATAATTTCAATTATATAGGAATTTAAGTTAAGACCTTCAAACTCAGTATTTTCTTTCTTATAAAGAGTTAATAAATGAATTCGCAGTGGTGTTTCCTCTAAAAAACTTTTCTAGAGCTTTCTTTGTAATTTTACCCACGATAGGGTTACCAAACTTAGCTAAGTAGCGTACCCTTCAGCTCGAATTAAAGAATAAGGGGGACTTCTGGTAATAATACTTAAAAATACGAAAGACCGCATACCCGTAAGGGAGTATTTCCGACCTTTTTTGTAATAGACTTTCACTGTACCATACTTCGTGGAATGTTTAGTATTAAGATCCCGTATTTCTGTTCCTAGATCGAAGCATTAGCCAGGACATATAGATCAAGGGCATCTCCTTTTTACTAATTTACTAAGCTGAAAAGTGAAGCAGGATCTTGTAAGAAACCATTAATGAATATGTGTTCCGGGAATGGTTCTAACCCAAATATAGGAGAACTGGGACTCCCACGGGATATAAATAACAGGTAAATCCGCGAGTTAAAACCGAAAGTAGATAGACTGTCTTAAGAAACTTTGTACTATTTGAAGCTCAGGTATATCTTAAAATCTTTTCTGGGGACACTGCCTAAGCTCGCCCCTAATGAGCAAGTAAAGTAAATAAATATGTAATAATAGAAGGGAGTAAGTAGTCGTTTTCCTAAGGGATGCCGATAGTGAAACCTTTGACCTAAGAACTGCTTTGTTTAACCACAAAATTTATCTAAAATAAAACTGAGTTCAGGGTTCTTTATGAATAATGGGGTATAGGCGCTTTTTTCGCTTATAAAAATCCAACTAAACTAAAACCTTTAATTCAATATTTTACCCCTTTTATTATAGGGGAGTTTGACTTTTAGAAGGAATGCCTTAAGAGAAGGGGGCGCAAACTTGATATACTTCTCATCTCACTTGATAAATTTTGAGTCTTTAATAAATCTTAAATTCTATATACTTTAAGAAAATTGAAATTATTAGGTTCTGGAGTCCGTTTTATAAAAACAAAAAAACCCACGAAGTAAAAGAAGCCTTTAACCGTCTATTGAACACAAGCTGGAATACAATTCCCAGAAATAAATATAGAGTCTTTCCTTTCATACCAAAAATGAATAATGAGAACTTTCTTAAAAGATAAACCTACTCTCTGCAAGACCTGCATAACCCCTTCCTAGATCGGAATGTTTCCTTATAAAATATTCACTACCCAGAATCCGCTATCCTAAAATCCATTAGCTGCAATGTCTGCCAGGTTTCAACAACTGAACAAAGTAAAGCAATTAATTGAGTTCCTAAACTATCTACTTGGATAAATACATGAGTTCACAAAGTCCCATAACTTGCACCTACATAAAAGCTTTAACAAAGGCTCTTACTTATTTAGAATTCCCGAACCCCTGTCAGTCAAACTTGTAATTACAACTTGCTCCTAAAGAATTCTTTACTAAACTAAGCGGAATTCCTATACATATTTTTTCTTTCACTACAACTCCTAGTTTAAAGAACTCTAGCCTAAAAACTCTTCTTCCCGATTCTCCTATGTCCTAAACTAGCTTAGAAAGAACACGAAAGCCAACTCTCTAGTGTCCACTAAATAGAAAGTGTACTGTCTACCTAGGACTTCTCAAAGAATCTATTATGTTATTCAACTGTCAAACTAACAAGAAAATTCTATAATAAGTCCTTCTATAAAGATCGGCTTACAAGGACATTAGCTTTACAAAGAACTAGAATCAGTGCAATATCTTCCTTCTTTAATAGTACTAATAGCAAGAGCAACAATTATGTCTTTCTTTCTTTACCTTAGACTGCTAACAACAGATGAATGAAAACAAAGAAAATCTCTTTCTTCTGTTATGTTCCTTCTTATCTTCCGTCTTAGTTAACCTTCTCTTGCACAGACAGCTTGCATTCAACAGTCCACCTTTAGCAGTAATCCCAAACAAGGAATCTGGTTTATGTTATCCAGTGGCTCGCTTTACCAAGAAGACACTGAGCTACACTAACTTTAGCAGGCTTTACCTCATGACAAGAAGAGTTAGCTACATACACCGTCAAGATGGAGATAGAGCTGCCAACCTGGAAAGTGAGATTCATCTATAAGTTCATAAGCTGTATCATAGCCCAGGAATTAGAAGAATAGGAATACGAGAAAATTGACAAGATAGAACTGTCAAAGTTAAGAACCCCCAAGAGCAACAATTCAAAATGAAGATTTCCTATTGCTAAACTATCTATTCTAGAACATCCTAGCTAGGAATCTCTGGTCTAAGGTAAGGAAAAGCTACAATTAGTGGATACCAAAGCTACAAGTGCTACTACAAGGAAAAACCAAAGAATAGAATTTTGAGATGAACTCTTTCCTAAAACAAAGTTTCTATAACTAACTCAAAGGAATCAGGAAGACTAATACAAATTGGATTATCGGATTATCTGGTTTACCAACTAAACATTATTCAAATAGAACTCAATTAGGAATGTACTCTAATGAATTAGCTCAAGAACAACTGTCAAAAGATCTACAATTCCTAGAGTTTATAGTTACTTATTTATTCAGGTACCTCTAAGATATAGAATTAGGAGCACATAGAACATTTCCCTCAACTAGAATAGAGTCTTTGAGAGAGCTTGGCTTTACAAGACTAAAGAGCTTTGGTTGGACTTCCCTTTCTTCTTTAGAATATGTTATCCTTTAATCCTCAAGACAAAGAGCTAGACCTAAATCCTAAACTTAGAATCTATTCTCACAAAGACCTGTTCTCCTAAGTAAGGACACTGACTTGCTTTAGCTGCAAGCAAACTACAAAGCTACAATTAATAGAGTACCCTGTAAAAGAACTAAAGGTAATAAAATCTGTTATCTTATTAGCTGTCAAAGAAGACTAAAGTGCTTTGGATAAGATAGAGCTTAGCCTACCCTGGGACTGGGAATTCCTTAAAAAATTCATTCACAAGAAACGAAAACTAGAAGAATAAACTTCCATAACCTGTGAAAGAGCTGACTTCCAAAAGTGTAAGAAGTGGGATTCTGTAGTTCGGTTGGTTTGTTGGATGCTGTTGGTACTGTATTCCTTTAGATCATTCCCATCTAGAATTAGACATGATAAGGATTTTTTTTTTTTCAATTGGTACAACAAGAATTAGTACAAGAAGTAAAAGTACCTCAATTGACAAGTTAGGAAATTCATAAGTTTACCTTGGATAATCAGTTTCTGTGGCAACACGCTTAAGATCGGAAAGCTGTTCCTTGCAATACAAAACATGGAATTTTATGTCTAAGATTCCTGAACCTGCTATACTGATATATCTATCGACTAGATAGTCCATGCAACAACAAACTCAGAAACCAAATTATATAATTGACTCCTAAACTTACAGGAACTCATTGAATAAAGCAATTCTTTAAACACCTCTCCTCTAATTTAGCTACTATTCCATCATTAGAATCAGAATCAGTTATTCCTTTAGCAACCGCTTTACTTCCTTCAGTTCAGAAAGAGCTACAGAAAAGCAAACTCTCTTTGCCGGCTTATCCATATAGATCCCTAGCTTTATAGATCGAAATTCATTCTAGCTTCAAGAAAAACGAACTGGCTTCCAATATAAGTGTATTGACATCTTTAAACTGGAACTCATTTTAAGATTAAGAATTATGAGTCTCTAAATAAATAGAATCAGATTCTGCCTCATACACCTTTGCTTTAGCTGCACCTTCTCCATCAGCACTAGGCCTAGAAAAGCATTCAATTCCTTGACCTACAACAAAATAGAAAATAAATTTAGGAATATATTCCAAAGATCAATAGAATCTAGATCTAGCTGCAACAGCTTTTCATTAAGACTGAGGATTCACTCCTTTGCAATCCGCTTAGAAGATCCAAAGACACTAAAACTGGAAACTACTCAAGTCAACGGCTTGCGTAGGAATTAATACACGTACGGTAGAATTCTTATCTATATCTATAAGACCATCTTTACAAACAACACACAGTCCTAAGGTCCAAAATCTAATACAAATTTTCTAACCTGTCAATTAATGCTAACAATCCCCACTAGTTCTAACTAGGTATTTACAGGAACCAACTGAAACTCTTGTTTGGCCAATCCACTTGCTAAAAAATTCATAGAGTTCCTAAACCGTAAATAAATTAGGACTCTACTCTCAACCCTTCCATCCTGAACAAGCTCCAAGATATCCTGAACTGGACTTCTCAGATCATATCCCTTTAGAAAAAGAGTTTCATCTTATTTACTTTACATAAAGAAAAAAATCCACAACCCGTACAACTAATAATCAATCTCATGAAGGTATAATAGAGCCCAAACAAGACACTGAACTACTGCCTAGAACAGAACCTGATACAGAAAAAACAAGTTAAGTTCCAAGAACTCCATTCAAAGCTAGAAAAGCTTAAAGAACTTCCTAAAGTTTCTATCTAAAATACAATTTCACCTTCAGCAACCCTGTTGTACATTCAACCCAGAGAAAGGAAAAAGGGTCTCAAAAGTAGGACTAGGTCTCGCTCTTTTGCTAGGTAAAAATACACTCAATACCTCTTTTTTGATAAACTCTGAAATATAAAATTTCTGAATAAGAATCTTTTGTGACAACCATTATTAAACGATACCCGGTACACCAACTATTGGTAGACAGACTAAAAAGCAGGTGTTCCTCTGTTTCCAATTCTAAAGCAGTAGGAGAGCGGAGAGAAAAGGGTTTCTTCTTTACCGGGTTTACTGGTGCTTAAAAGGCCTTACAACCGGTTTTGGTATTGTTGTAATGAGTTCCCCTTTTTAGTGTTAAGTTTCTAGCCCTGTTTGCTTTTAACTCTGGTAAATTCGTAAGGGTTTCCGGGGGGAGGGTTCCGCTAAGCTAAGGTATTCCTTATTCTGAAGAGATTTAGTTGTACTAAAGGACAGTTGATACGGTATGTTATGCTTCACTTTCGTTTGAAGTTTTACGGTTATTTGTCAGGGGATTGCGAAACCAGTATTTTTTTTTATTATCTTTACCCCCTCCTTTATTTACTCAGAGAGTTTCTTGGGCTCTTATAAGCGCGAATCATATCCGGGATACTGTCAGGAATCTTAATGGGAAGTAAATAGTGCAAAACTCAGTTTAAGGAATATTGGACATAATAAAGTAAAGGATCTTAAACTGTTTATTGGTACTCGAGCTTTGAAATAGATTTTCCATAGGAAATAAAATAGGACAGCTTCTAAGTCTAGTAGTTAGACCTTACCTCTTTTAAAATAACCTCTAGTATAAATACTTAAAAAGAAGACTGAAATTACAGCGCGCTTAAAATTCATAACTGACGAAGCTACTTGCCTTAATTTATTACAAAATTTAGTTAACATAAGAGTACACAAATAAAAGTCAACATATCTTCCTCCGGCTCCTCTATACAATACAATATCCCAACAATACAAAACGGAATAAAATAACTGGGGTCAGGACTCCTGGAAACGAGCTCCCCCTTAGTTATGTAGTAAATAAAATTTATTAGAAGGAGTTAAGACTTAATCAAAAGTGAAAGTATATTGCCTTTATTTTATATTATGGATTTCATACAATTTACTATTATTTATCAATAGTCTTATTTATAAACAACTCCTACAACTAGCCCCAGTAAGCGCCCAAGGAAACCTAGCTTTTCTCGTTAAAAACAAGAAACACTTTCTTGTGGACTCAGCCTGGTCCAGTACTAGAAATAAATAATAACTCTAGTGATCTTTCTATTTTTTCTGTTCTACTATGAACCTCCGAAAAAACTTCCTACAGCAAGGATTGCACCTAAGAATAAGCACATTTCTACTAACTATTTGGAAACTTTTTTTGTCACAACAATTTTCTAAATAGAAGATTTTAAAGAATACTTTATTCAACAGGATCCTAATTAGCGAGTCCACCATAGTTAATAGAATTTGAACCTTACTTCCGAGTCAATCAGAAAGTCGTAATCGCATTGCTTTTTACCAGAAAGGAGTTTGCATATCCTGAAAAATGAAGCGGCAAGGTCTATTTTATTAATAACAACTTGACAAGCTATAGAAACCATTATGATCTTAGAATCTCAACAAATTCGTACTCAGTTTATTGTAACATTCACAAGACTGAAATTAAGAATTTAGGTTACTAGATTTAAGAAATAGAAATGAAGAGGCTCTCTTGACTCCTTTTAAGTTTTAAGATCTATACCCTATCTATCTTAAGCGCTGGGATTTCCTTACCAATCAAAAGGGGTACCGATCTTCTCTCATTTAGTGTTTCTTTGCAAATCTAGCGGACTTTGGTTTTTAATGGACAATATATTTATAGTTTTTCTTTAGCAGCAAGGATTAACGAAACTAGGATTTACTGTTTCAGGATTTTCCTTACATTTGAAAATGGGTTTAAAAATACACCTGAATAAGTTGCTTTTAGTGACTTTTTTACAGGATTCTACTTCCAACCCAGGTCGTCCTTAAGAATAATAAGTTGCAAAACTTATGTATTATGCTGCTTACCTTTCCCAAACAAAGCCCTTTAGAAGAAATCTTCATACCTTAAAGAGTACTGTATCGGCAAGGTTAAGATGGAGTCCTTATAGAAAGAATCTTCTTCATTTATCTAAATGGGCCGGGCTTGAAGAAGTTTCCTACATTGAACTTTCATTTTTACACGAACTTTTTGCTACAAAATCCATATATCTTTCAATTTCAATTAGATATTTTGTTTGGGGGTTTAACGCATGAATTTAAGGAAATACTCTATTAGAATGACGAGTCGATTTATCACAAGTAAAGCAAGTCATCTTTTTTACTATGTACAGAAGGGATAGTGAACAGTTGAACGTGGACCAGTTTCCTTTTCGAATTAACGAGTAAGGGTTTCTTCTCTTATACAGCTACTTAGTATTTATTTAGGTATAAAAAGGGTGCTTAAAATCGGATTTATGCTGATTAATAAATCAAGATTGAGAAAAGAAACCTATACTTTCTAGGCTGGGTCCTTTCTGAGAGCTATTACCTTACTAGATTAAAGTGTTCCAACACCTACAATCCAGAACTTTTTAATTCTAAACTTTTAAGGATAGCTTCTAAACGGGACTCTCCTTGATAATGAATAGATTCCAGATAGTAAATAAATAGAGTTCTCCTTGGTATGAGGCCCCTCTCGGTTTGTTTAAAGTTTCAGAGAAATGTTAAAGTACGCTATTAAATACCTTGCTATTCTATAAGCTCTTCTTTTTTAGACTCATCGGGCGTAAGCTTAACGACTCAGTCAGAATACGGTTGAATTACGAAATCCATTAGTTTTGTCCTAAATTAGTGAGATGCGAGTCTATTTTTGATCCTGAGAATTTCATTTGGTTTAAGAGATTTTCCTACATTTGAGATCCGTTTTTACAAGAGTAAAGAGTGGGGTGTAATAGGGTACGCTAACTCTCCGGGTTAAAGCAGCTCCAGTAGGTATAAGAGAGGAAGAGCCCCATTTGTGAATATATGTGCTGCGGAGCCTTGATCAGCCTGTTTTCTATAAATTTTAAAGAGTTTTAACTAACTTTATAGACAGTATTTCTTCTGAGAAGAGAAGCGCTTTGTAAAAAAAAGGAATCCGTTTTTGATATACTAATCTCGGTAGACCCTAATGAAAGCGAAGAATTCCCTAAAAAAAACCACTGCCACATCCTTAAGCATGGGATCATATTCTTACTTAAATTTGAAAAGATTGCCCTCTCAACTTCTGGGTAGTCTAATGGAACTAACTGTATACCAAGAGTCTTTTGTTAAATGCATCCTCCTATTAAGATTATTTAAATAACTGATAAACGAGATCCAGATCTAAGGTATAGGCTCCAGTTCAGTCTTGGTAGAGCACTCCGTCAAATAGATGGGTGTCATTGGTTCAAGCCTCATTTATAGTAAAGGCATACTCGTTTTTCGATATTAAACGAGTTTTGGCTAGGATATAAGGGTGGCGATCAAATTATCTTAAGATGATAAAGAAATAAAAATAGCATAGGACTTCTTTATATTAGAATCAGTGAGTAAGCCATAGTTCATCCTTTCTTAGTTTGTAGCTAACCTTTTTATATACATTACGTTTAGTCTTTTTCGATATAGAACTTAAAATATTATTCACCTACCACACCTTTTATACGGCTTTTGATACTCAATTTGTGTTGATCTTTTATCCTATGTACAAGTATATTATCCCGAATACTTGAGTTATATATTTCGTTAGAGTAAAGTCAGTCTTTTCATTTCTTTGGAGTATAGCTACGTGGTAAGACACTCGTTTGTATAATAGTGGGCATTTGAGTACAATATATATAATAATAAGAAGATATAAAGCGAGAAAACTATCCACTAAATAGACTAGCAATCAAAAAAAAAGATGAGTTTCTATATCTATAAAAGAGGAAGGGGTTTACTCTTGTAAGACTGAAAAGGAACCTAGTTATGACTACTTGTGATTTTACCTAGGTATCGGTTGCGATAGAAAGTTCTATATAAGAACTATCCTTTAAGAATCTATTGAATTGGTTTTCTTTAGAAGGTATTATCAAGTAAGTAATTAGTTATCCCGGAATATCTCGTTATAAAGTCTCTCGAAAAAACGAAGCTGTGGTTAGGGTCTCTATTTTCTAAAACTTCTACTTCTTGTTGAAATAAGACTGCTATCTGCCGCAAAAGGCATTTCCGTAAGCCTCTCCCGGGGCTAAAGTAAAGATTCATGGGTCTATGATATAAGGATCTATCTAAAAAGTTGCGGAAGTCTTCTCTACACTTTATATTTGTTTTCATCGTTTATATAGAAAATTTTGCAAGTTCAAGATATTTGAGGTCTTTTATAGTGAAACGTTTTACTTGCGAGGAATTTCTGTCGACAAGGGAATGGGGCATCGAAGATTTCAATCTTTGATGTTCTTGTACAGACTTTCTTTTCCGGGGTTCCGCTTAACTATAAACTATAGTAGTAATTCTAAATTGAACTTATTTCATTAAAATGGATTCCTTTAGAAGTTTTGATATTTTGTTCACTATGATTTTGGTATATTGTAGTATAAGGGGGCCTCCTACTCTACGTTTTATTCTTAGAATTCCTAGGAACGTAAAGCTCTTAAAATAGAGTCTACTATTCAATTAAGTATACAAAAGAGCGTAATGAGTAGGTATGGCTGCTTACTTCAAGTCTAGGGCGGAACTTTGAGCTCTCTTATATAGCACGAGATTTTAAATGTCTCTAAAGTTATGGATGCTCTTTCTATTGTACTGAAGGGGTGGTCAGTATAATTATAGAGGTAGAGTATGGAACGGATGCCTTTAGTTTTTACGAGGCGTGGATATTCTGTAAGGTATAAACTATATTTTTGTAAGTGAATCCTCTTTTGATGAGAGTTAGAGCGGTCCAGGGTGATCGGGACACTTTTTGATATGTTTAACCCCAATTTTTCTTTCGAGTATTTTTCATTCTAACGAGAAAGCAAGCTTAACTCTATGAATTTTCCACTTAGACTATCCCTTTGTTATATTTCAATAAAGTAAAAGTTATAAAGAGTTCTACATCTAAATGAAGAAGCTCCCGAGGATCAAATATTATGACGTGTAATAAAAGAATCTTTTAATCTAGTTTTAATAAGCATCAAGAGTATACGCACAGATTCCAAACCACTGCTTACTCATAGTATATAATATCTCTTTAGTCGGATTCCCGTCTTTTTGACTCTTTGAATTTGAAAGCCCCCTGCTACCCTATGATATGAAATCTAGTACCAATAACAGCTATAAGCTAACCGCGTTTTCTTACTTTAATCTAGTTTAGCAGCGACAAACTTCATAATTAGCATACTCCAAGGAAAAAGAGAAGAACTATAAGTTATAGAAAAGGAAAATCGCACTAAATGAAAAAGAAAGCTTTACCCAACCAAATACAATTTGTGTAAACCAGGATCTTTGCATAAATAGAAGAATCACTTTTTAAGGGTACAAATAGTAAGACCTAATATATAGAGACCCAATTAAAGCATAGATATTTTTTTTGTAGGTTCCAAAACCTGTCATAGTTATAGATCAAGATACATGTTATTTAAACTACCCAAGCCCAGGTTTGCTTTGATTGTAAGGAGAGTCAAGATAAAATGAGTTGTACAATTATAGACTTGGTAAAACCGGCAATTTTTAAATTACTACGCTTAGCAAAAGGATCCGTTAAAAATGAGTAAAAACTGGCAAGGAAAAGCAAACCAAATCCTGTATGTAACTAAGCTGAGGTTTTATTAACCGAATTCGAACCTAGGTATAGTTTCTAATCAATTTAGAATCAGGGAAACCGAACATTTGTATATTTATTTACAAGGACAGTAATTTTGAAATTGCCGGTGGTAGAGCAATTTCAGTTCAAAGTTTATAAGTTCAAGTGGACTTTCACTTCAGCAAGATTGGATTTTTTTTAATATCCCTCCTATAAACGTTCTAAATAAGAAAATATGTATTCATGGATTTTCTAATGGATAGATTAAAACGGATTTCCTGGTATTTTTAAGCTATTCTACACCTCGCGTAATCCTTCCTTTCTTCTCCGCCGAGAAGTCGACTGGAACCACTGACCGAGGGATTCTTGGTTTCTTAAAAATGATATACTTTCATTTTCCTTGTTTAAAGAATCCTAAGAAAGAGAGTACTCATTTTAGTACTGGGTTACATTAAATGTCTTGTTTATCATACACTTTTGAGCTATACTACTAATTAGAAGTCCGTTTTTCTGGAATTTTACAAGAGTGAAACTAAGGGACCTCCAAAGTAACTATTAAGTCGCAACCAAAAGTGTAAGAGCTACCCTTGTCGATGCAATTAAGAAGGAGTGAGATAATCTTTTCTCTTACCTTAACAAATAAGTGCAACCCTCTCGCTTTAAGTGTATCCTTGGCCTTACTTTGTGAACTGACTGGACTGGGCAGAATTAGCACTGGAAGAACTCTCAAAATTTCAATATAAATATATAAACTGTTGTGTTACGAGATAGAATAGAGTCTTAGTTTCAGGGGGAATTACAGAAGTAGGTTGTTGTCAAAGCAGGACTGCTGTGGGGGGGGAAGTCAAATAAGCGAGAGGAAAGGACTCTAGGGATAGGGGAACCCATTTCTTTAAGGAAGGTAGGGGGTAAGGATAGGTAGTAATCAGGATTCTTTCAACTTTGCCGCTAAGAAGAAAAGCCTTTTGAGTAAACTCCTATTGGAAGTCTTTTCTTTGGTCAACCTAAATTGAATGCAATTTGAATTGAACCTAAGGTTTGTCATGAATATAAGAACCGAGTTACTAAGCTTTTTAATTCGGAGGATCCAAGTACAAACAAGTAGCTAAATAAGCTTTGGGGCAAGAAAAAGCCTCTCTATATAGTCCGGGCTTCGTTCGACGAGAAAAACGCATAAAATTTAGGTCCTTATGAGAATTCTAGTGTAATTGCCAACTTCTCAGTTGGTCTGAGCTCATTTTCTATGTTAACTAACGAGGAACCCTTTATTCTTTAAAATTGGGAGTGAAAGGGTTCTAAGAAATTTCATGTTCTTTCTTATATTCAAAAATTTTCCGGAACTTGATTATATTAAGTATGAAGTCTAGAGATATCTTGTATGACCTTTTTTGTTAGATATGCGTCCTTACCTTTGGAAGCTACGGTAATTATATAATATTATAAAACTTTCTTATCCTCTAATATCCTTCCTCCTCAAATAGGCATTCCATTGACTTTGAAGAGAGTGCCCCCTTTGAAAGACCCTTATAGTGCAAACAATTCGTTCTAATAAAACCCGTGTTCTAATTGTAAAATTACTAATCAAGCAGAGTAAAGAAACCCTGTGTATGACCGCGTGCAAAGTGTTTAATACTAGTTTTTAGTCATCCCTGGATAAATTTGGTTACTCAGTATGCGTAAGAGTCAAAGTAATTCTAGAGGTTTACTCAACCGAATTAGTCGTATTATACCAACGCGGCTTGTCAAGTTCTCTCTTAACTGCCAATCATGACATGAAACGATTTGAACCATCGAATTTAAAGTACTAAAAACCTTGCTGGATCAAATGCTGTAATAAGAAGAGAAAAAGCAGACACTAAAAGAATCTAGCTATAATACTTTTTCAAAACCTCCACTAAAACGTTTCCAAACTCCTGCGCTTTCGCTATAATAAGACATAGAACAAAGGAGATAAGTATAATCCCTATTCTTGCTAAACCAATTGAAACCTTTCATACTAGTCGAGAGTTTGGGTACTCTCAAATATGTAACTTTTCTACTTTAGTATAAGGGATTTTCCACGGCTGTAAGGAGCACTTTTTGTTAGCATAGCTCCGAATTTATATGATAAACATAGTACAAGAAGTCTCCTACTCTACACTAGGGATTCTACTCATAAAATTTGTTCGATACAAGAGTAAGATAACATAGCTAGGATTGTATAAATTAAGTATCAAATATCTTTGTGGGCTTGTCATAGACGGGTTACTACCTAAAAAGGAGACGCTTTGCTGAAGGCTCCGGAGTACTGCTAATAAAAAAGAGTAGTATGTGATATAAAGTACTAGTTTTCGGAATTGGGCAAAAGCTAGCGGCCCCTTGAATCTTAGATTAGAATAAAGTAAAAAACGTAATTTCATGCAGGAAACTTTTATATACATACTAAAAGTCCCTCGTGTATAACTCATAAAATTAGGGGTTCCCGTCCTGTTAGACAAGAGCTCTTTTTAAACAGCAAAGAGTTCCGTATTTTATCCGAGTTTGAAAATACTGGCGTAAATAAAAGAAACTTCAGGGGTTGCTATATAACTATAAAAATTACAAATGGTAATGCTAAGCTACTGATTCTAAGAAACTCAGAGCAATTTATAATAAACTGATAAGTTTTTGAATAACGTTAAAAAAGAAAAAGAAACATTCTAGAATCTAGCAAAAATATTCGTATTTATACAAAAACTCTTGCTTGCGTGCGCGTTCAAATTCCTCCTTATTATGGTGGGGTTGTTGTAGAGAATCCTAAAAAAAAGTATAATTAGAAGAGAATGAATTCCTTAAAGAAATACTAATTACCTAAATCATAAGAAATCTGAGTCGATTAGTATTAAGAGTAACTCGATTAGGCTCCTATATCGTATCGGAATACCCCAAGAATCCAAACTTTGTTTGCTAAGTTATCAAGGAACTCCTAAAAGACTAGGAAATGTAGAGAGGCTTTACTTGTAAATAGTAGTGCCTTTTTTAGAACGATTGCAATCTCTTATTATAAACAAATAAAAAGATTTCTTATAGCTTATTATTCGGAAATTTACTATTCCTATTAGAACAAATACCTAAAAAGCAAGGAACTGCACCTTTAATTCCTCTTCTTATTATATAGGTTCCTGTATAAGAATTCCAGACTAGAGTTCATTTTTCTAAGGACCCTTAACTATGCCCCTTTTTCTTATAAAACCTTGAAAATCCATAAAAGGAACTCTTTGCTGAGGCTTACTAAATTTAGTATCGTGTAACCAGATATATCAGCGAAAGTTTACAGTATTCAGTTTAGGAAATATTCTTTATTTTCTTACATATAACATACATATACGAGTCCCCCCTGAATAGGGGAGGGGGTTCTCAGCCTTAGCTTCCTTGTGGGTTATTCACAATGAAACAACGTATTTAGTTATCAATTAAAGATATCCTTCTCAAGGATTTATTACACTCAAGCTTCTTAAAAAGAAATATATCGGTAATAAATCTACTTAAAAGTAAGATTGGAGGAAAAGAAATAATTATCTCGATTTTAGAATTTCCTACTCGCGAAGTTAGTACAAAATAGGGTACCTATACAAGCCAAAATCTATGGCTAACTTCGAGGAGTATATAGCAAAAACGAAAACTCTTTATTCTATATTCTATCCAACTAAATGAAACCTATCAGACTCCTTTTATAGGACACATAAGCTATATTGAACTAAATGAATTTTCCGCATTAAGCGTCTTCCATAATTTTGAAGGGATTTATTCCTTAATTCTTAGTAATTTGTAACCTTTTCTTTTTTGTCTAATTTTTGATATGAAACTGCTTACAATCCGGAGATTGGTTATGAAATTACTTATACTGCTGTAATAGTGCAACTTCTAAATTGTATAAGGAAAGCTCAAAAAGCACACTAATAAAGTCTAAGCTACCTTTTTTACTACCGATATTTTGCTTTTATGTACGGAGTTCTTAAAATATATATGAGTACAAAAATAGAATGCGTAGTCTAGAAAAAAAATACAAGCTAGTTAGTAATTTAATTCATTTTTCTTAAATCAGGTATAAAATGCAAAGTATATCTCAATCCCACAAGTTATGCTCAGTTAAAATGTACCGTTTTGTCAACTAGGGTTCAAAACTTAGTTTTCTCTCTTATAGTAGTCTCCGCTTAAAGTCTTTATATGATTGTAGGGTTTTCTATATACGTAATTCCACTTTTCCTATTAGGGGATTCAAGGTACTAAAAAGCTAAAAAGTTTAGGACCCCTTGTGAGGCAGCTTAAATATAAATAGGAGGAAAGGGTTGGGTTAGAGATAGGATGCCAAGCACTTAAATAGCTAAAGTGGATTTTAGAAATGTATTTATGGAGCTATCATCTAGTAGAAGTTTCCGGGATACGTAATGCACGAGTGTAGTACTATATTAACTAGAGCTTACTTGAGTTTAGTTGGTAGAACATTGAGCTTTTAAGCTAGCGGCCGCGGGTTAAAGTTGTATTAGGCTCTGTTTAAAAAGTTACTTCTAAAAAGGCTTTCCTTATTCGAATATAGAGACTTCTGTTCCTTTGTTTACAGGTTTTTTGATATATAATACTGATTTGATAGCTCTGTAAGCTAGCTTATAGAAGTTACTTTTAGTTCCAGGTTTCATATTCCAGGGTATTGGGGTAAAGTAAGGGAGAAATTCTGGGTTTGAGTCTTATAATCAGCTGTATACAAGCATAAATTCTTAGGGTAGGAATCTGAACCCAGGAGACAAGATCTCTTTTTTTCTGTTGATTATACTTTTTTTTTCAATTCCGGAATTCAGAAGTATGACCTTTAGTTTCTATTTTAATTTTTATAAATCAGTAATAGCAATAATTAATACAGGTTTCAGGAATTCAGTAAGATTTTAAATTAGGTTTTATCCTCAGGGTTACGACTATTCCTTTTCTTTACCGAGTCAAAGCAGTTAGGACATTTACTTCTCAGTCAGTTAGGAATTAGTATTAGTAAGTAAAAACAGTCAGAAGAATTCTGGTACGTGAGGTATTTCTAAAAAGTCTTAAAGGTTCTTTGTAAGTCAATAAAGCTCCAGTCAAGCTATTGATTAAAGTTTAAAAACTCAGTTTAAGTTTAGCAAGGTCCCTCTTTTGTTCTACTAAAAATTTAGGAAATTAGTAAATACCTATTAGTTTCTTGGCTGGGAATATACTTATCTAGTTTTTTATCTTATCAAAATATCTGGATTCATAGGTGGGTCTCCCTTTTATTACAAAGAATTGAGTCTATTATACTTTATAGAAAAAGGCACTCTTCCTAAGACAACAAGCCCCTTTTAATTACTTTTTCCTAACGAATTAAACAAACTGCTACTACTATATATAAAAATATAAATAAAGAAATAGCTACGCTTGAAATAAATTACAGAATCCTCGTACCGTACAAACCAGGATATTAGAATAACATATACGAGAGTTTGTCCTTAATCTTATGGATAAAAGCATAATGTCTGATGCGCCTTAGCAGAAATGTAGGGCAAGACACTTATATAGAATTCCTTGTCATAGAAGCTATCTTGTCTATAAATAAAAGCACTTAATCTAAAAAGAAGTTCTGGAATTAAGTAAATTTCTATTTTCTCGGCATGTAGTTGTGATACGAGGGACGCCTCAAAAAGATTCAGTATTAACCAAAAGAGGTTACGTCTATTCTCTAAAGCCAGCCTATAACCCCATAAACAAGTCTTCATAATCCCATCTTTTTATAGTAGTGCCTTGAGTCAAATTAGAAGTCAATAAAGACAAGTCTTTGTTTCAGCACGTTTTCATTACTTAATTAGGAAAGTGATTTTTATTAGTATTGTTGTAGCTAATTCTTAATTATTTAGAGTTGTTAAAGGAGTTTGACTAAAGTAAATAATAAAAAGTTAGATTACTTTGTTATCCTACTAAGTATTCGTATATATTCTAGTAATGCCTTTTAAGAGCAGGAATTTTTTGAATAAGGGGTATCGAGTTCATAGCTAACCTTGGTATTAGCAAAGGTATGGAGTTTCTAGTTATAGGTATATAAGTGCGTTTTAAATAAATAGTCTTGAAAGAAGCAAAGAAGCATGTTAACAATATAAAACTTTAAAAAAAGGCAACCTCTGTGCTGAGAATCTTCTTAGGCATGAATAATTGATAAGTCTTCGACGAATTTCTAGAGACTACTAATTCTGTGCTTTAAAGCGTAGTAAAGACTTCATTTTTGTGTCCCATTTAAATAAAGAGTCAACTTGACAGAATAAGAAAAGAAAGTCCTATTTAATTAAAAACAAGAAGGCTGCCTATTAGATATTGACTGAGTTCTACTTGTCAAGTTTTAGCCTAAGGGTCTTCCCTTTTGTAGTAATTCCTATGAATAACTCGAGGTTTAGATAGACGAAAAAACCTTCTGACATTTAGTGTAAGGATTTTGATAGTATAACTAGTTTAGAGTCTTAATCTTAATCCTAGGAATTACATAAAAGATTTCTCATTAGTTACTCCCCTGTATCCTATAGTACAAGCTAAGGGGCCCCTTAGCTTGAATTTATTGGTGTCCTGTTTGGAATAATAATGTTTTTCGAGATTTACTTCTCTTAATAAGTACTTGCTTTTACAAGCATGATAAACTTATTTTAAACTTTTGAAGTAAGTGATGTGATATGGTTTATGCCCCCTCTTTTTCCAATGCAAAAAGCTCTTTGTTGCAGTGGAGCTACTACCATAGGATTCTTACTGAGTTTATACTCTTTTTCTACTCAGTAAATACTAACAAACCTTACCCCAGGTACTAGTATCGTAGGTCAAGAAAAATATTCACATACTAGTAACGGGTTCTCTCAGCTCTATCTTATAGAGTATATGGTATCAAAAAGTTGACAAGCTTTCCCTCCTAGAGCATAAGTTAACTAGAATCCTGTCATATTCTGAAATAGTTAACGGGTGTTAGCCAAAATAACAAGAAGTCTATACATTTACAGTAAGGAAATAAAGAACTCTCACTCTGAATAAGAAGTGCTAGGACTGGTTTCCAGTAATACTAAACTCTCAAAAACTCTTTTAGAATTGAAGAGGATTGTCTCATACAAGGCAAAGTTTTAATAACACAAAATGAAAGAATGGACAGCTGCGTATAACGAGAGCTTAGCCTTTTTTAGCCTGTAAAGTCTCAGATTGTAAAACCTTGGTACTTAGTAACTATACAACAATAAGAGGGATTATAGCAATATTTAAGGGATTCCTGAGATAAAAGAAACAAACCTTATAGAATTACCTGTTCCTTGTATTAACTGAGTAGAGAGATAGAATCGGTTCCGCTACTAATTAATAAAGTCTAAGGGGTTAGCCGTGATTTTCGGTATCATACTAAATAAAAGGCTTCTAAGTAAAAAAAGGAGAATTCTAGCTCAGGAGTACCTATTTAGATCTTTCTAATTCATAAGTAGTCACCTTCTTATTAAGAGACAGAAGACTTCTATAAATGAAAGGTTTAGTAACTAGAGAGCAAAATATCATTTAAAAGCTCTTGCTGTTTGTCCCAGAAATGAAATCCTGCGTATAAATCAAGAAACCCCCTTTCTTAGATAGCCCTTTTCTTTTTGTACTTTCCTTTTTAAGCTGTCAATTATAGGTTTTAGGTTACACACATTATTACGAAAAGTAGTTGTTGTAAAAAAATAGAGTATCCTTAGGTGTTCAATCGACTCGAACCCCCGTATGTTTATAGTTTTTTCATTATGTTCTTACCATGATGTCTAAGCTTAAGGAGTTTCTTTCTGCTTTCACTGGGGAATAAGATCTTATGGGCCTTGTATTCCCGAAGTCTTTAGGAAGGTTTATTCGAGGCTAATGTTATTCCTTGCTAAACTAAAAAAAAGCAGTTAAAGCTCTCGAACAGCCTAGACCTTGGATGATTCTAATATTTTATCTATACTAATCCAACTTTTTTGGTATCTAAAATGAACTAACTAAGTACCTACCATAGTTATAGAGGTAGATTTAAGATCAATGTACCCTATTTCTCTCTCTTCATACCTATCTTATAGGCTTTGATAGCTTTGGTTTTCTGCAGCCTTTGTATTCTGTGTTTGTAAAGCCAGCTAGGAGTTCCTTGTGTGAGATTCCTAAGAATTGCTAAGAGTTACAGATTGTTTAGGATTTAGGAGATTCCCTGTTGCTAAAGGTACGAAGTTCTTATTCCGATGATAATACTTAATCGCAAGCTAATGAGTTTAAGAAACTGATTCTATTAAAGGAATTCAACCTCTATGGTTACCCTGAACGGAAGTGGTACAGCCTACAATGCTTATAATTGTAGCTATTTCCTTTATTATGACGGTACTGAATAGCTTACTTGTATAAGAGGGAAATTGTATTCTATTGATATTTACTAACTTGTAACTTGTACATTCAAGCTTGGCTGCATTGGTTGTAGCTCGGACCTTCTGTATAGCAAGGGATAACTGATTCTGGGTTTTGTATTCTTAGACTTAGAAAGCTTTATTTTGATAATTGTGTATAGCAAGCAGAGTTGTACTATTTTTTTTAGGAAAGAGACTCAGAATTCTTAATCGATGTTACTATTCCGTACAGATAGTACTATTCCGATCTATATTGACAGTGCTAAAGGAGTTTCAGTTTAATAAGAGACATCAACCAGATTCCTTGTTGGGAGAATAGAAAAATAGTAAGGAAAAACTATTAATCGATATGGAAATGCCTTAATCTACAAACCGGCTACTGATTCATTCTAGTCATTTGCATTAACTGATTGAAGAAAGGCAAGTGCTGCTAAAAAACAGCTGAGGCTTCCTTACTAAGAGTTCCACTGGAGCTAAGGAGTCAATGAATTTTTATATTGATGCTAGAGAGCTTGTAAGTCGATCCAATCTATCTGTTTAAGGCGGTAAAGAACAGATTCTCTTGTACCTAATGGAAACGAACCAAAGCTAGGTAGTTTACTTCCGATCCTGTGACATAGCAGGTGATTCTAAAATTTTGTATTCTGTGTTTGCTAAAGCGAGTCTAGAAGTTTTGGTATTGCAAGGGAGATCTCGGTGAGTCTTATCTAAGCTGATATCAGGCGAGAGGATTTCTTAGACTTTAGACTAGAAAATTAGTGGATTTAGAGCGAAGTTCAAAATCATTTAGGTAATATCAAAAAAAGAAAGACAGATGGATTAGGATAGGTTATGATAGGCTATTTGGAATTGGTACAGGATAGGCCTAGCTGTGTAGCATGGATGATGGCAGCATGATAGCTTGGCAGCTTGGAAGAGGGCAACACTTATACCCCCAACTGGCACGAAGTAAGGGAGGGTTTGTTCTAATAGTATTATGAGTATGTATATCGCACACTAGAACCCACAATATATCTTCTTCTTATGACTTGATTTACTTTCTTGATTGATAGCACAGTAGCTGATAGATGGATAGCAGGAAGAGCTTAACCAGTCGCTGTAGGAGCTGTAGGAGCTGTAGGAGAAAGAAGGAGAGCGAGCAAGAAACAGTAGAGCAATAGCAGTCCCAGTAGGAACAAGAGCCAGAGACAGTATATTCCCGTAGCCCCGTAGCTAAGATAGTGTAGCTAATAGATAGTTCTTGTATTCTATTGTCTATATAAGTATATACATACTACATTAGTTCTATTAGTTGTATTAGATAGCTCTTATTCTATTAGTGGAAGGATAGATAACTAAGTTTAGAGTATCCTTTTGAGTGAGTATGCCTAGGCAGAAGCCGACTTCTTAATTATGACAAGTCAAGTTACTTTTAAAGGCTTTAGTTACTAGTTTTTTAATCTTTGCTAAGATAGCTCCATCGGGATCTTGTAAGGTCTGTATCTATCCGTTGTTTTTTTTAGTCTTTAGCAAGCCTCCTACTTTTTTAAGTAGTTAATCTACGCGCTATCTCTCAAGTATATCTACAAAGCATCCTTTTAGCAGGATAAGGTATACTTTTAAGGGCTCTCATTTGCGCAGTTCCTAAAAGAATTCCGTATAAAGTAATAAAGTAAAGATTTACTTCTTATCAGCCCTAATACCTTTTTTAAGTCCCTCGTAAAAAAGGAACCCCCACTGCTTCCAAAAGGCACCCGATTTATTACAAGGAATTGCTTTTGATACAAGAAAAAGCTATTGTCCCCGAGTCTAATGTAAACTACTGCTAACTTGAATATCTCTTCAAAACAATTTATACGAATAAAGAAGGAGAGTTCCACCACGACGGTAGTAAATTGGGAATCCTTTATCGACTTGCCACATGAAGGGTCCCGGGTTTCCGAGCATTTGAAATGAAAGTAAGGTTTTACATACTAAGAAATCATGGGTTTTTTGCACTTGGTAGCTCCTAGGCCATATATAAACTAGGTTTCTGTTTCACTGAACTTCAAGTTTTATTTTAGACTAAACTATCCTTTTATAGGAATCTTGAGGTAAGGGAACTGCTTTTACTAGCTCAATTTTGTTAAACTACAGGAAAAATGCCAGGGCAGCTTGTTTCTTCCCCCTGCTTTTCTTGGGATTGAGAGTTATTGACAAATATGAACACTGGCAAAATTTTTACTGGTAAGAATCCCCTTTAGAGATGAAAGACTCCTATTTAGGCTTATTTTATAGGATTTGCTTGCTTTAGAAGACTTTGTTGAAAAAAAAGCTTTCCCTTGCTCCAAGATTATTAAAACCCTTTCTATTCCAGAATCGCTAAAGAAACTCCTTAACTTAAGTCCTTTTTTATGCAAACCCTGCTTAGATTGTTAAGAGAGCAGAACTTCCGTTACTATAAAAATGACCTGCCCTGTAACCTAAAAAGAAAGGGGACTCCTTTGCCCTTTGAAAGTCTTTTCTCTCTTGACTTGATAAATACCCGTAAAAAGTCTGCGACTTAAACCACATACTTGATTTTCTATTCTTTATACCCCTTATAGAACTGAAGAAAGAAGAAAGTGACTATAAACTTTAAATAGACTTTAAAAACCTCCGAGTGAGACATCCAGCGGAATCTCCGCATGCTCATGTCTTCTTGTTCTCTGTTCTTCTTTTGGAGTTTGACTCTAGCGGGCATCTGCATCTATTTCAACGGGTGCCTAATCCGCTGATCTATGGTTTCCTAATCCATAGAGTTGTAGCCGCTACCATTTCGCACATGGAAAGCCGAACGGATAGGTGGCAAAGCAATGTGTTCTGGTCTCACGGGCAGTTCTGGACTTGCTCCTATGAGTCCCACTGATTACTGGAATCAGCTCGACTTTGCGAGTAACATACATTCTTTTTTCCTTCTCGCCTGTGACTCCTTACGACTTTTACATCGCAAGGCTCCCTTTCCCAAGTTCCCGGAAACATATCCTGACATCATTGCATACTAATCTCTAACCAGCTTTACGCGCACCCAGTTTTAACCGGCTACCCTGCTGGCCTGTGTTCACCTCTATCGATATCGATAGGTCCAACATCAGGAGCTTTCAGTTAATGTCAGTCCTCCGCGTCCGTTCCCTCTTACATCAATGTTTAGTCCCGCTCTACCAACCTTTACAACGGTAGGGCCACCCCACTGCCATCTCTGAGTCTCTCCTTATGAGCCTCGTCAGAAACAGGTATAAATCGTGGAGTTATGGAGTCCGGAAGCTGCTCAGGATTTCAAGTGCCCCGGGGCATGCTCTTAGCGATCCCGGCTGTTAACCGGGCGCACGGGCATTGATGTGCTACTATCTGTCGAAAACGTTTATCTCAGTGCTCGCTAGGCTTATAACCAGCGTTTTCGATGGCACCGAGGACGAATCTTCAGCTGGAAAAAAAAAAGAACTAGGGAGCTCATGAACTACTTAAGGCGATTCAAGTTCTTTTTTCGTTGTGTTTTCTCTCTTTTTCTTCCTTCGGAATTCCTTTATTCTGACTTGTTGACTGTAATCCTTCCTATTTTATATCAAAAGTGTACTTGAAACCCATGACACGGCACTCAATTTTCATGCGATCCGGACTTTGTTATTATTTGCTTTACTGGTTTTTTGTCTTATTGTACTCCTTGTTCTTGTTGTTTGAGTTCTTATTTCCCTTAATTGGGAGTTGTAAAGATTAGAATTATGTTGAAATAGGCATGCTGTGCGGGGGTTGTGCAATAAAAGAACTTAAAAGGGTAATTATAGTAACCGAGGGAGGTCACATTAGAATCAGACTAAAAATACTAACGGAGTCCTGTATATTAGGGGATACACTATTGGAACGGTATTCAAATTGTAACTGTTCCTTATAAGTTCCATGATATAGGAATATACCAAACCTAGCGTTCCGCTGAACGAATACTGTAGCTTTTATTGATTGTAAATACTCAAATTAATAACTACATCCCGGCAATTTTAGGAGAAATTTAGGTAAAGAAGTAATAGATTTTCCTTATGTTGTAATTTCAAAAATGAGGCATACGTGTTTAGTAGAAATCCCTTCTCTTTATATATATTATTGTATAGGGAAAATAATTTATAAGTAAATCCTAGAAGCAGAATATGAAGTTTGTCTTTATAGCTAGCTAGTTGTACTTAAAATTCCTTGTGATCCTAAGGAAAATGCCTTACTAAAATTTGAAAGAAAAGGAAACCTCTTCCTTACTTTGTGATTAGAGACTCTGGTGTTTCCTATTTATTACTGGAGTTTCCCCTTGGGCTTGCTTCTAAATATCATAGTGGAATTAAATAACTTATACGAAATAAAATACGAAAGACTGTGGGACCCTGTTTATCCCTTTTCTTTTTTTGGTTAGGAAAACAGGTTAGCTTTAGACCGGCATTTGTTTTGTTCTGATTCAGGATAGCAAGACAAGAATAGGGAGCTTTTCCCATTTTATAATTATTATTACTTTTTTTCGTTCCTAAGGCTCTATTACCTGGGTTAGTCCTTAATATCTAGAGAATTCCTTAACTCATTTCTTCCTGGCTTTCTAAGGAGTTCATTACCAGTTGTTTAAGGAAAAGACCTCTTCTTACTTGAACTTACTCTTCAGAACTACACTCTTTTTTCTTTCTTTAAAATGGCACGGAATCTGGAATAAAAGAATCCCCCTACTCCTTAGAACTCTTAGTCTTAAACTCAAAAACTTGAAACACCGGGACCACTTATTAGCCGAGATTGAGTACTAAACCCTCCAGAAACCTTATGCAAATTGATTAATATAGTACAAAGGGGACTATATCTCTTACTTGAAAGTTATTCCGCTTCTTCAGTAACAGGACCCTAGAATATTTCTGCCTAAGAATATCCGAGACTAAAAACTCCACTTGTATGTAATATCAAAAAAGGCAAGGGTAATTCTATATCTTTATTCAGATCTCCTGTTCTTGAAAAAGAAGGTATAAAAGCCCTGAAGAGTTGTTTTAAAGTTTCTTTACTGGCCTCGAGTTATATATACCCGGGGAGTTTTTTTGTGTAAAAGTCAAGTAGTAGAGGGTAGTTGTGTTTCGCGGAGGTTGTTCTGAAACTAACTATCTCTTAAGATTTTAATCTCAAAGGCTTAGTACTCTAAATCTTAAGAGATAGTTAGAGTTCTCGAGACAATGTGCAAGTTTATAATTTATATTTATAAGTCGGGGTAGGTAGAGAGCGAGGCTTAGTAAAAGGCAGAGAATTTTGCACTAAGGTGTATTTCTTGATCATCTCGAACACCTTTCCGGATAGAGTTTTTTCTTTTAGTACTTACTCCTTCGTTAAGTATTCTCTTCGAGATTAGCTGCTTAACTAGATAAGAATTGTTTAAGTAAGTCTATGCAATAAAAACAAGAAAAAAAAAAGGAGAATCTCTACTTTCCACCAGGAATTTTACAGGCAAGTAATAGTAAGTAAAAGAGGTCTTTTAGAGTACCAGAGCTTTATAGTGGGTAGAGCAAGCGACTAAAAAGCATTTGCCAGTAGGCGCTCACTTTTTCTTTGAAGAAATTTTAAGTAATTAGAAGAACCCCCTTTTTGTTTAACAGATAATTCCCCCAGTTCATAAACATTAAACGATTTCTTAATTAAAGCTAAATTACCCAGACCTACGCTTAGCTTGTAAGAGAGCTCCGCATAATTTAATTTATCTCTCAGAATCGGGTCCTAGTAGGGAGGATTCCATTTTATTTAATAGTCTACGTGTACACCGCAGTATCTTAAATTTTAGGGATTACTATATGTGAGGACTTTTTCATAGCTACAAAAAAGAAGTCTTTCTGGAGTAGTGTAGTTCCTCATTATTCGTTTTTATAGACTTATGATTTAGTTATCTAAAGCCGATATTAGAAAAGGAATTAGAGTTTGATAAAAAAGAATAGCTTCTCATTTCATTAGAGAACTTTTTTAAATACAACTCCTTCTCCTTGGGTCTCTTTCGGAACCCTTTTGAGGGAGAACCGATCAATGACTCAAAACCTCTAGCAATAAAACCCTACTTTGTATCCTATTACTATATTGTCTATTTATATAAGAATGTACTTCCTAGTTAACAAGTTATCAGGGTCTAATCAATATAAAAAAGCATTCCCTTTGCTTGATTGACTAAGACGTCTTAGAATATTTCTTATCAACTGGGACCCTCTTTTATAAATAAGAACGATAAAACTGAAAATTCATGGATTCGAGTGGTATTCAAAACTAGGCAAAGTCTTTCCTTTAAGATATAGTTTAAGGAGTCTCTCTTAATATAATACGGGACTCGAATTCTCGAATATCCGTCTTAACTCGCTACATGTCCTAGTCCTAAGAAAAGGGACCCATGCCTTTGTCAAAAATTATATAAAATACTTGCGTGCCGAAATCACTTATATAAAAATAGATTTAGATCATTCTGAGCACTCTCTGTATGCTTTGTGAACCTTTGCATGTACGAACAAAGCAACTCCGGATTCCCCTGAAAAAAAAAGCTGGAGTTTTGGAGCATACTAAACCCATAGGTAACCGCAGCTATGTTCGGCTATTCGGGCTACTAACTAGGGGTTGCTGGAATAAAGATTTTAATATAAGCAATTCTGATTTGACAATTACAAAGTATATACTGGTACCCTTAATTTCGAGAAAAGATTTGCTACTCTACTACACTGACTCTGTTGTACTAGGATCCCCATTACCAAATGACAGAATATCTAGAAAAGTTTTCGATAAATCAAAGTGAATTTGATCAAGGCTCAAAGGGTACCAGAATTGAAATGAAATTCTTTTATTATACTTTTGAAGATTTAGGATAGGAAACTGCTCTAAATCATCAATATCTTAACGCAATTCTTAGTAGAGTTACCATGGGACCCTATTTAGATTTCTAATACCTTTTATAGAAAGTTTTCGTATAAAAGCTTGGGTTATTTCACAGTTTATTTCTCAACTCACGAATACAGGTTTTAGAAATGGAACGTAGGATGAGTAATTAGCTAACCCCAATATATACTAGCTAGCGGAAGTCTACCTTTCCTGCGCCTTTTAACTGCATGATCTCAAATAAACACCTGAAGCTGGTATTAAAAAAAGCGTTTTGTTAATTTGGGAATCCTTCCCTTTATTTAACCCGGGGTTGTCCCCGAGTAAGAGCCCTTAATCAGTGTTTCATTGCCCTAGCGAGAACTTGATTAAATCATTAACATTTGGGGAGTAAACAAACAAGTTTTAGAAAGCATCCGGTTTTTGAAAGTCTATAAAGAAACTGTATATGATCCCGTAACAAGGATATTCTCTCCGAAAAGGATTCTCCCTTGTTTGTATAAATTCGGGCAATCTCGGTGTGGATTTAAGAAGGGTAAACCTAGGCCGAATTTACAAGGTATGTTCTAAGTTTTTAAATTAACAAAGGTATACTTTGAACTCTTAAACGATGAACTTTCTTATTTAGCAGCCTTCGGATTCATCGTTCTTATACCTACAATTTTCCTCAATCAAAAAGTATGCTAGTTGTAAAAAAGGTATTAGAAATCTAAATAGCTGGGAACCCTCACACCAGTAAGAATTAAGAAAGACTCGGTTTGAGACAACACGGTACCCCTCTTCACATGTGTCTTTTATACAGACAGACTAAAGCTTACCCATTGTATTTTTTTTATAAAATTTCGATAAATTAGGACAATAGTTTGGAAATCTAAGAATGATAATAGCATTCCTTTGGACTCACACTAGAAGTCCCATGTCTTATAAGGCAGAAACCTCTAATTGCAGCAAATAAACTCACGTGATCCATGCTGGCTGTCCAACCCAAACGCTTTCGCTTATCTTATATAAAATACTAAGTTTTTAATAAGGGATACCCTAAAAAACGAGTACTTGAGACCTCTTGAAATAGTTAGTAGGTCCAGTATTTCAATAACATTGTGAATAGCTTTTTACATCAGTTAAAAATCTTGACAAGTGTTCCGGGTTAGTATAAATAGCCTCTTCCTATAGTTCTTCATAGTAGCTGAATTTTAATTTAAGAGATACTATAGCTTTCAGTAAACAAAGACTGACTCCTCGGTATCACTCAAAAGAAATCAAATTCTATTATTTATATAGCCGAGTGGTAAAGCACCGGTTAATATAACCAGCATGCAAAGGTTCGAATCGCATTCTTACTAATGAACAAGAATATTTGGCCGCGGCCTTTCTATAAGGAAGGAAAAAAAGATTGCCTGTATCAAGTTCCTTGTAGCTTATAATAGAAAAAATGAAAGTTAGCTATGACTAGATTAAACTAGCGTTCTGCTCTAGAGTCAGTATTTAACTGTGGTAGCATATATAAAATATACAAAAATGATTTAGGTATATGGTTTTTACAAAGTCACATCACACATCATTTTTTAGGTCTTTTTAGCGAACCTGTCAATTTGGAGAAAACTAGAATTAGAATAGAAATTGGCAACTAAGTATCGTTTGGTCCGGCATTTTACTGAGATATTCGTGTTTTATTATCCAAGGTTTAGCCTTACCCACGAGATATGCCTCACGCGATACCACACCTATTCCAATTCAAACAAAAATTGGAGTAAAGTCTCTTAATAATGTTCCATTTCTGGATTCAAGAATTACAAAGATTGGATATATTTGGGATTAGAAAGTATTCGTATAAACTCGTAAACAATGCTTGAGAATTTGTTTTCTAGGAGTGCCCAATTCCTATTATAGAATCATCGTGCATGTCTAAAGAAATTCTAGTCCTATCTAGTTTCTTTTTATATAAAGTTTCTAAAATCTGAGATCAATACGGGTTTTATAGGTTATCTTACTAGGTAGAAGTAGAAGCAATTCCTTACTACTTATGCTCTGATACTTTTAAACGGAGATTTCTTGTATAATTTCTACTGCTAATAACAAATCGAGACTCAATTTGTCTGGATAGAACACCGCTGCCTTAAGCCTTGGGTTGCAGGTTCAAATCGTATTATCACAATCAAAATCTCAAGAAAGTCCGCTCTTTTGGACAAGTATAGTAAAGCGTTCCCAATACAAGAGGAATCCCGAGGTCAGCTTGAGGACAGTGAATCCTAAAATAAAGTAATTAGTTTTCCTTAATATAGTACAAACTGGGGAATCCATACCAAGAAATGCTTTAATACTTAATTATACGAGTGCTTTGGGGACAGTAGCAGTGGTGGAAACCAAGGAGGACCCCATAAATTAGACTTATCCAACTAAGTATCTAGTTATCTGTAGCCGCTCAACTTCTATTCTTTCGTGCATTATGGGTCGGATGAACCTTATAAAAGGATAGAGTCAGGTATCCGTAAAAACTAACAGTTTGGACTGTAATGAGCTCCCTTTCGATTCGGGATTTAAAGAAGAATTGAAATATAAAAGAGGAAGAGGAATCTAGTATATAAAACGTTTTACTTCTTATAGAATCTTTAACTATATAAATTTCCCAAGACTCTCTATTTTTTTTTCTATTTTTCAAAACTCTAACTAAAACTGAACTCTCAGATATTTTTGGACACGAAGTTCTCGAATGTAAATACTATACAAGGATACTCAGTACCTCCAGTATATTTGCTTCCTGCGCACTCTTATCAGTCCCGCATCGATATAGAAAACTAACAAACAGGAGACCCCTGGCAGGAAAGGGTTCCTATTCTTATTCTATATTTCATTTCTTCAGTTATTTACTGGCTAGCCAATAAGAAAACAGTTTCTGTATATATATTTATTTCCTGGGTTCATTTTACTTTTTCCTAAGTTGTACAATTTAGGAATAGTTACTCATATCATAAAAGGGCATATACCCATGCAAGACATCCTTTACTATTGTTTTTGACCCTTTTCCTTACTAGAGGATCCTCCTTATGCTTTTAAGTGACACATATATACCTACTGCATTTGGTCTCTTTCATTTTAGTTAGAGTTTAACTTATACGGAGACAAGCTAGAAACCCTTACTTGCAGCCCCCTTAAAATACTTATAAAACTGAATTTCATAAATGGAGATTTTGAGGCATATAACAGGGGGCACTTCTTGATTTACGAAGAGCAGAGACAAACGTTTTTCCAAGACTGAGTTTTGGGGTGTTTTTACTTGCTAAATCAACATATAACAAGGTTTTATGGACCTTTAGTGGATATAGGATTACTTGGGTTTATATCTATGCAATTAAAAACTGAAGTATATGAGTACCTAAAAGTATTTGTATATAAATGGCCCCAAGAGCTTCGCTAACTATATAGAGGGGCCCAGCCTGGGATCAATAGGTTTTAGTTAAACGCGTATTAAATAAGAATTTCCTATATGAGTAAACTTTCCGCTTTAGCTCTGAAAAACCCGGGCTCCAACACCCAAGATTTCACTAATTCAATAAGCAACCGAATGTTATGCCAAGAATTTTTCATATTGATAGCAAGTCCCAGTCCCACATCTAAAATCAGTACAGTTTCCTACTTTCTACTAGACTGTCAAGAGAGCTTGTAATTTAGACTTATATATGGGAAATAAGACTAGACAAGGCCTTCATACAAACAAGGATTTGTGATATGAATATTTTGCTTAACTCGCAAGACTAAGTCTTAGTGTATTACGGGTAATTCTTGAAATTTCCCTATTTGTTTCGTATTTGCGTTTTTAAAAAGTGTCTTTTTCAAAGGAATTGCTTAGTTAGTAGTTTTTAGTTAAAGCTATAACGACTAAAGAAGGTAACTAAGTAAAATCTAATCTAGTGTTTCTAAATTCTATTTGAACTTATGGGTAAATAATTTATACTCGAGTATCTATTACATAAGTGGTTATTTCAGCAGTTACTGAGTCTACATTTCAGCAAGGATCAAGCTTTCTCCTCCTTATTCTTAACAATGTACTTAGCACTCGTTCTATGCTATGAGGGGTACCCCTGAATTAGTTCTATTCCGTACTTCTTCAATAAACGAGAGTAAGTAAAAAAGCTAAAAGTACTCTTTCACTTGCCAAATTTCGATTAGTATTATAGGCATAAAAGTATCCGTTTTCATTTGAAAGAGATACAATCACAAAAAGTGAAAGCTTGTTCTATTTAGTCACTCATTCTTACTCTTTGAATGACTGTCATCGGTTCAAATCTAGTATTCCTTCCTTTTTTTAGTGTAATATATAGTCTTGTCTCAATACCTAGAAACAAGGGAACTGGCAAAAGACTTTATAGCTCCATAACTTAATCACCATGAAATTATGAATTATATAATATTAGTTAGTGGTTTCAGTGTTAATATGGCTTTTTAGGAATATTTTACTAAGCTGTTTTAGCTGTTTTCTTTTTTTAAGCAAAGCTAGCTATGTAAAACAAAACTTCTAAACTTCCGAGTGACTTATTATATCCATTTATGCTGGGCAAATAGCATTTCTTTATACTATGAGATACCTTGGCATAGTAAAAATACTGACACTTATATAATTAGCCTTTAGACATAAGAAAAGGTTATAGCTTTAACTAGTCTACAAGTCTCTTAGAGTATATAATCACTTAAATAGAGGAGTTCAATTTTGTTGTTATCATTAAAGTTAAGGAGCGCGCGCGGGCTCATTTGAAAGGAGCTCGTAAAGAAAAGAAAAGGGGTATAACACAAATGCAAGACGATATCGGTCAAAGGTTAAAGCCGGCTAGGCTCTATTCAATTCTTCGAGATTCTTTTATAGGCTTTGCTATCGTATTGACCTAACTAGAAAAGAAGACTTACCCTCCTTTTTCTTAGGTTTTCTTTGATACAAATTGAACCCTATTTCTGCTCACCACCCTATAAAGGAACCCCTTTCTCATAGAGTTGTATTTAACCCTAGTTTATTGAAAGCCTTCGTAAGGGATTTACGGTAAAGAAAATTAGAATCCTTATTGCATATCGTATTAATGTAACATCTACTAGGCGTATCCTTTTCTTCTTAGCTAGCCTTTAGCAGCTGTAAATATTAAACTTCAAGGGGGTTTTCAGAATACTCAGCAATACTAACTATTATCTTAAAAGTATTACTCGTAATTTCCTTCACCAGATTTGACTATAAAAATGAAACTATTCATTTTACTGGGCCGAGGATCCCTTTACTCCAGCTAGAGTTCTTTGAAAAGTCATAAGTTATTTTGTATACCTATGATTTACCTAATTGTGAAAAGAGATCCTGCGGTATCCATTCTAATTATGCTCCGCACTTTTTATCCCATTCTGCGTATGTGTCTAAAGAAAGTTGTGATATTATTCATTCTTACATATCTCACTGAAATAGACTCATTCTATAAGGCAACGAAGTAGGAACTCATTTTGTATATTTTGTGAGTAATATGACATAGGATCCCTCCACTTGGGAATCCTCTTGGCAAATGCTGTAGATAAAAGGGGGCTCCTTCTGGGGATAGTATTAATAACTTTCTTTTCTAGCTTATACGAGGCTTTTTAGATAGAACAAATTTCTAGCAACAAAAAACTTCCTCCCTTAATCAAGGTTTCTGAGTTAGGACAAGGAATGCTTAGTAAAAATAGAATTATTACATTTACAATATATTAAACTCTTCAGTGCGAAGAATATAAAGTTTTATCTTACAGTAACTAAAAATTCCTATTAGATCTTATTCCTTGAAGGGGGCACAGCTACAAGCAAGAAAAGTAAGGATCTATTCCTTATATTTACTTTTGATTTTAGCGAAAGTTATACAAAGAGCTAGACTTCTTTATGCTAATAAAACGCATTTGTCTAAGTATTTCCGTTTATTGGCAACTCGAGAGTCCTTTAGAACTTAGCTCGCCTATACTTTTTTACTAAAGTTTCAAAATAACAGTATGCAATGGAGTAAGAAACCTATATCAGATTATCCGATCAAGAGTTTTATAAGCTCTTAAATGCTCTCAGTATAGAGTTTTTCAAAAGTACGTACCTCTTTTCATGACCTTATAGTAATGAAAACTTCCCTAATCAGTTAAAAAGTATAGCAGATAAAAGGAATCTAGAGTTAGTTAGAGTAAGAGATTACCTATTTATGTACAGGGGTATCCCGAGGAAGAGAAGCTGGTTATACCTACTACTTGTATTTATGCTTATACTATTGTTTTTTATTTATTTATAGTTATAGTAATTTACAAGTATCGAGATTTAGAGTATTCAAACTCAATTTCTTTAGCATGTATGGAATCAAGGAAAACCTGTTTCTTTTTTTTAATGCAAGCTCCTGTGAACTGGCCCGAGATGCGTGTTTTTAAGGTATAATAAAGAACGCATGTGCAATCCTTTTTTATTTGATTGTCAGTTGATTCTCTCAGCCAGGCTCTTACACAACGCTAGAGGAACCCGCTTTTAAAAACTGGATTCCTCCGTTCTGAAATAGGTGTATACAAAGCGGATTCTCTAGGATACCCCTTTATAATAGAGTAATATTTTAAGAAAAGCTTGCCTTTAGACAAAACTCCTTAACTACGTTATTTTGGGAAAGGTAAGACTCAAACTTGTGCAAGAAATCCTTTTTGGAAAGAGATTATATAATATCATTTTAAAACTCCTGAGTTAAGAGAATTTACTGATTTCCTATTATCTTCAAGTAACTCGTTTTAAAGATATATAGGGTCCCCTTCCTATAGTTAAAACTAGTTATTCAAATTCAGGGAATTCCTTTTCATTTATTAGTTGGCATTCTCTTATTTCTTATTTGCTTCAAAATGTATGTATTGGTTAAAGAGGGCACTCTGCGTGAAAACTATCAAAATTTTCTACTTCTAATTAATAAACTCAAGATAAATTTGGAATTTGTTGGTGTAGGGTATGCTTCTTCTTTTACCAATAAGACTCGACAAACCTTACTAATCCAGACTAAACTCTCAGGGGCTTTTTCTTATACATAGTTTGGAAACGGGATCCCTTTTCTTAACTCTAGAGGGCGACAACACGCATTAATCTTATTCCCCCCGTGACTCTTACCCTATACAGAGAATAGAGCCCGGGAAGATTCAAAAGTCAGAAGTAAGGAGGACCTCAGAACTCGTGTATATTATATAATAAACACACGTTTTACTACGGTGGAATTTTGTGAATAAACTACTCTTGTGGGTCTTTTGACTCCTTGTAGGAAGATTTTAAATAGCCATATTAGTTGTAAGTAGAACAGGTTTTTCTAAATGTAAAAAAGTAGGTAATATATCTATTTAAGGGTCCCTCTTTATCCTTTACTATAGGGTATAGGACTTTTCAAAAAGTAAATGTTAGAACTTGACAAATTTAAGTAAAAGAATTCAAAAAAAAATTGTAAGAGGACACGTGCAGTATAACTAGGAGTTTCCTAGGGGAGTCTTAGTTTTTGAAAGAATTAAGTTTTCTTTAACGAACTCTAATTGTGGGATCCTTTTGTCTAAACTCTTATAAATATATAAAGGGCCCTAGGTTCCTCCAGGAATGGTAAATGCCCGTAATTCAAACTCGCCTTGTAAACTAATATTCAACTAAAAGGCAATCTTTAAACCAATGATTTACACTTTGTAATAAGCTCCAAGTCAAGTGGTAGCGCTGCTTACTTGACATAAAGTAAAGAATGTAGCAATTCCGCCTCTTTTATACAGCCAGTTTCTTCACTTTCCAGAAACCTGCTAGTTATTTCACTTCACCAAAAAGAGTCCCACTCGGGTGCGCCGTCTTCATTAATATATTGGGTATGAAGACTTTACTTGTTATAAGAAGATAATCCCTGATATGACCAAAATGGATTACATAAAGGGAGGACAAGAAATTCTACAGCGAAAAGGAGGTCTTGATATGTTCGGAGGAAATAGAATGCCGGATCATACTCAAATATAGCCTATTGAAAAACTAAAGCTATCTTCGATTAAGACTGGGAATAGGAGTTCTTTATTTAAGAGTCTTTGTATCTAAGTGATTCTTATGAAGAGTAGGAAAGCGAGTACAGACAGGTATGAGTCAAAGTTAGGCTACAAAGAAGGTTACAGGTATTAAGACTCGTAAGAAGAAAGCTCTCATCAAGAAAGAAAACCGTGATACAGAAAAAGATAGCTATAAAAAAGAAAGAAGTCAGTCAAGAATCCGTTGGTGTGGCTTATAGTGTAAGGTTGATTATCAATATACTATAATGAGTTACCTTTCTTCCGCTTCGCTACAGTCAGGAAGAGTTACTATATCCTATACAATCTATTAATTAAACTCTATATAATACGAGGCAACATAGGCCACAACTACAATAAGTCAATAAGTCCAGGGAATACTAGCTACAAGAAGAAGAATCCAAATACAGGTATAAGAATTGCCTTAAGAAGAAGGGTATAGCTGTTAACAAGGGTAGAACCCCAGGGGAATCCGAGTAATATGAAAGCTACAAGCCTAGTCCGTAAGAAAGGGTTAGATCAAAGTCAACAAGAAGTTTTATGGAATTAGAACCTGTGTCTTACGACAGCCTAAAAAAAGGATATTCCTAATCTTATTTCTTTCTTTTTTAAAGATAAAGTTTAAGAGGTATCAAAGCTAGTTGCCGGCCACTGTATATAAGCTATTTTAATATTGTATTTGGTCCTCAAGAATGCTTGAATTATGCTTTGTTCTGGTAATTCAATTCATAGCTAAAGAAAAGGAAAATGCCTATAGTGTATAGTGGAAAGGGCCCGAACCTACAACTCCCGTAACGATAGGGGGTCCTATATAAATAAAAATTTACAGGACTCTTCCCTTCCTTGGTATACTTGGATATCATTTTTTAAACATTTAGTTTAGCCTGGGTACCGTTTGTATAGAAGCTTAATAGTATAGTTAAAGGATGCTTATCCCTAGGACAAATAACGAGAACCTCTAATTTCGTACGTGTACTATACTAAAAAAGAAGTAGGCTTTGTCGACAAATATATTAGTCTTCTTGGATCTCCTTTTGTTAAAGCAGTTGAAAACCTTACCAAACTAGATACAAATTCTCAATTACGTATTTGTAAAAAGAGTTGGCATAAAGACAGTATACCTTTCCGGATGGGATGTCAGTTAGAGTCCCATATTTCAGCATTTATTAATGCAATTTTCCTTTTACACAGAGAGGTCAAACTCTAAAAAAATATTTAGCTATTGTGTTCTGCATTTCTTTAAACGTATTCATTTAATTACACAGAAGGAAATCATAATATGATATGAATACCTAGACAAGTAAGATAGTCTATCTCGCCTCGCCCTTACTACTAATGCTAATGCAGGAGTTGCGAAAAAACTAAGAAGGACTTTTGGTATATGCCTTGGAATCTCTGGAATTACAAATTAGACCTTTAATACCAGGTACTGCAAGAAAGAATCCACTAGAACCTTATTTCACTACCGAATCAAATGAATTCTACCCTTGATCTCCAATACCCACAAACTTTTTAACACAAAGGTAGTAGGAGTATATCTATACATGAAATCTTAATTTTCAAATATAATAAAATATAAAATCAGAATCAAACAAATGTAAGCTTATGAAAAGCTTGTCAGATAGAATTTTGAAGTACAGAGAATCCATCTTTTCCCAGCAGTGTTAGACTGACACGGGGTTTAGGAAATTAAGCCTTATAAGTGGTGCGGGGAAGTTCTTTCACGTAAGGTGTCCTTAATGTCCCTTTATCAATAAAGAAATAGGCGCTTTAGAAGTTCCAAATGAGAGTCACTTTTGACTCAACTTCAAGTAAGGTAATATAATGAATATTTCTTCTAACTAATGCAAGCAGGGCTTTCAAAAGATGGGTCAGCTAGGGGTCTCTTATATATGATCTTGCTATAGAATACTCGTTTCCTTTTAATTTACTAGTTAATAAAGGTGCTAGTTTTTCAAGGAATGAGATGTATAGTCTTTTTGTAATAGAAAACAGAGGCATTTTTTTTATAAAAGTCAAACTTATTAAAGAAGTCTGGGCTGGCTTGCGTAAAGACAGGTAAGAAGAAAGTATCCTTTGAATCCAGATATTAGAATTATAGCTCCCTTCTTTACGAAAACAGGATGTAAGGGACTTCTTTGCTAGATTAATATATCCAAACTCACTTAGGATCGGGTATTGCTAAGGGATTCTGACGTTGTAAAGGTGTTAATCAACAAGCATATTTACCAAATATATAAGAAACTTGTATGTTTTTAATTAACTATTCTTGATATTTTACTTTTATATAATTTGCTTTATTTAAATATTCCTTACAGATTCGAGATTAAGGCATACCCTTGGTGTAGGAAAAAATGCAGTAGTGCACGATTACTGCTGTTCATAATTATGAATTCCCATATTTATTGCTGAAATTTGGGTATATAAAGGAATAGCGAATGTCCGAGAAAATATTATCAGTTTGTATAGCCTTTATTACGCTAAAGCATATTTTGGCTTCACAAACGAAATACTCAGAGAAACCCCGATAAGAGGTAAATAATGTTGGTCTATTTCCTGGATACTTAAAAATATTACAGAAGAGTACTAAGATAGAGATATCCGATAAACACTTCTCAAATCAGACAAATTTTCTGTACCCGGGTACTTGAAACAGCATTAGCTGCTACATAGTATTCACTGAAACTTTTTTTTTACTAAGCAAATCTTAGATTACTACCAAGAATCTTGTACCTTACTTTCATTCTTCTCTATCCGAGAATCTCATAAAGATGAGTTTGAATATAAAATGACTTCGTTCGTAAGCTCTATTTATGTCATTTTTTCTAGTGTTAACTTGCTTATTTCTATAGCAAACTTTCCTTTTTTACTTTTCGGACATATGTTACGAAAATAAAGAGCACTAGACGTACTTGGACTTTGATATTGAGTATAATTATAATTTATATACTAAGTTCCTTTATTAATATTATATTAAGTACTTATCAAAAACTATTCAGTTATGAATCACTTAAATATAAATAGATTTATATCTTCTTGTATACCCTTCAAAGTAGTAAAGTGTACTATACTATAATGGACTATAGCCCAAGTGGTAAAGGTAAAGCACTAGTTCATGGAATCAGCGTGCAACGGTTCAAGCCAACTAGGCTCCCCCTTTTCTCCTACGGGCGTTCTTTACCTACCTTGCTTGTTGTGATAATTCCTACGTAGAAACTTAATTTCTAATCCTCTCATCGGATTCGCTTCAGCTAGTTGAGTAGCAAAAGCAATAGTAATAGTATATAACCTATAAAAGAGGGAGATATAATAACAGATCACAAATGGAGAAGACCACAGTAAGAACTCTTGGAATATATTATATTAGACCTTGGTTTCATGAACTCCAAAAAAAATGAGTTACTAGAATTCCTACTCTTATCTTATTACAAGACTACAAGTACTTTTCAATATTAATACTATGGATATCCGATATAAATATACCTCTAAAGCACCGCTTTATATATCTTGTTGGTGGGTTTTTATTCATGTATTTCTCATTACCTTACCATCCAATGCTTTGAGTATCTATCTAATTTCTGGGTTTCAATATCAGAGGAATCAGAGAAAATAACCTTCTGTGAATCCTGTTCTTAATTAAGCTTCTCTTCGCTAGTCGAGAGAGACCCACTTGTGCACTAAAGATGAATCATAGAGACATATAGATATTTATTTTAAATATACTAAAGTCTAACCCTTTAAGTATTAAGGTTTCCTTAAATGAATATTCACTTGCTTTGTGATGAGTCCTATAGCGATAACCCAGTACCCCAGAGACATAAGCTATCCTTAATTATAGAACTCCCAAACCAACCAAGCTCTGTAAGACTTCAGTTAAAAATAGAAGACACAATCCAATTTTCATGGAATAGATCAAGGTCTATCTACTTTAGTTTAGTATAGGGAAACTCTTCCTGAATTAGAGTGACTACGGCAACTTGGGATCTAACCACTCTAATATTTTTATTTTATAATGAGTATCTGGCAAAAAAGTACTGAATGAGTAATGATGTAACTATCAATTTGAAGCTATAGCTACTGAAATATTTATAAAGTTTTTGCTCTCAGGCTTTCTGTAGGGATTTCTCTCCCAGACTTTGGAACGTAGATTGAAACAGGAAAAATACTAAGTACTCTAGCTCTTTTTAACAGGAAACAGAAATTGTATTCAATTAAGAGTTTTTCGAGTTTTTAGGAACAAAATGAGGGTCTCGGTTAAAGGTTTTAAGTGTTTTTATAGGGCGCTTTTAACTGATATGTATTCGTAGTCAATCTCTCAGAGACTTTGATTTGTAACCCAATTATTTGGTAGCTATCTAGAAAGATTAGGAGCATTCCTTGCTAAACTTAGAATTTTAAGAAAAAGGGAGGCTGTTATGTGAAGTGCTTATCTGCTTGGTAAAGCTTCTTTTTATAACTGGGGGTTACTCGGGTATCTGTCCAACGGCTTTCACTTAATTAGATAGGGTTTTGTGTAAGATTGAACCTTCTCCCGTGAAGTGTCAAGGTAGGGAGAACTCTCTTATAACTAAAAGGGCAACCTTGGGTTGAATAATTTGGTATAAAGTTTGTGGTATAGAAGATACTGGGGACTAGGGACCCTGATAACCTAAACAAATTTGGTAGATTTCTCGTTTTAAATAGCGCAGCAGTTTCTTTTACGTTACACCTTTCACAAGAACTCATACTAATTCGTATCTTCCTAATTGAAATTATCCTCAAAAGGGTTCCACGTATCCAAGTTCTCGTTTGGGTTCGAGCTTTTTCGGTGTTGAAAGAAGTAGATTCCATATCCAATTTTGTCTAGTTTCCATCTTATTCATTATCAGTATTTGAATCGATGTACTAAATATGCGTGGATTTATAAGGTTCTTTTGGTTCAAAGTATATTCCTAAAAGACTTTTTGTCTCTATTACCCCTTTATAATTATAATTAGCCGGGGTCTTTAGTTTTCGAGAGATTTTATTAAGTATTTTTGTTAGAAGCGGCCCGTTATCTAGTCTACTACTCAAGTTCTTGTTTATTCTTCGGATATTCATGGTGGTTTGTAGCTTTAGTGCAACTTTAGGGCTTCCTTTTAATTAGTCCGTTTTCCCTTCTAGGAGAGTCCCCATTATTTCGGAGGAGCCTTAAAAGATAGTTTATTTCGAATCCTTTCCCCGAAAAATATTAGTAACAAAAATCGCTAGTAGCTACCCCTTACGGGTACCCACAAAGCACTGAGGGCATAACAGAGATTCTAGAGTTTTCTCGGAGAAGTAGCTTCTAGTTTCTTATAGTTTTTCTAGAATACTTAGTTTTTTTAGCAAAAATCTATGTTTGTCTTTTTATTCGAGAATACCTTTAATTAGTAGAGTATCCAGTAGTTCTTTTTCGTTGGCTTTAAGGATACTACACCACCGGTTCAATTTTATGCTACGCGGTTTTAGGACTACTTCGGAACCCCTAGGAATATATATATATATATATATATAAAGAAAAACCTTTTTAAAAAGCTTCTTGTGCTCAAAAGTGTTATTCGGAGTGTATAATTAGAATTCGTTTTTGTTAATTCTTTTCTCTCTAACAAGCTGTGAAGTAAGAAATTAGGACAATACTAGTGTGTCTCTTTTAGGATAGAGAGCCCCTCGCATAAGCAATCGGAAGACTCCTAAGACTTCAAAACAAGAAACTGGATCATCCTAACCGGTTCCGCGAGGTTTTTAGGAGAAGCTTATTCAGTCTATTAGGAGTTTGATTCCGCTCTTTGAAGTTCCAGTTTCCAAGATTCCACAAAAACTAATAAATGTATAGGAAACGTACATCAAGTACTTCAGCCTTAGAGCGTACCAAAAAGTACATAAAATACAGAAGAGTTCTTATATAACAACCTTTGGCTTTCCGTAATATAAAAGTATTTCATTCTGAGTAATTCACTTCAGAGGGCCTTATTAACCCTATATTGTAATGAAGGAAAAACTGAATATTAAAAAGCCCTATAACTACGGACCGCTTTAGTCCGAGCTGGGTAGTTTGCCTTATCCTTAGAAAGGGGTTTCCTCATGTTTTGAGGGCTTCTTTTATAAAATCCCTAATCTTTGAAAATAACGCCAAAACGAGGGTTCAAATCTCTTTAATCTTGGACTGCAAACTACTTATTAGACTCTTTTGTTATCCAGTGCAGATTATATTAGAGTTGTGGGCAAGAGGACAAGCAGTATTATATAATTACAGGATCGCTTACAACAGCGCTTGCAGGTTTTCCTGAATCTCTTGTAGGGGCATGCCCTTAATAAAGCCAGGGAAGTTAGACCATATCTTTTGAGTATTTTAATGAGCTACTTACTCAGTATTATAATTTCTTTTTATCTAAATGATTTTGAATTACCTTATCTTGTCCAACATTCTTCTGGAGGAGCACTCACTAGATTTTTCTGGATGCAGCCATTAGTTCTATCTAAGCGATTTCCAATCTAAAGCATTCCTCTTCAGTTTCTTCAGAGCTCTTACGAGCCGACTCTTCTTCATATGAGTCCTACTTATCCTGATAGCTAGTGTAGCCTTCTTCTGTGTATGGGTCTTAGCTGTAATAGTTGTATTAGTTAATAGGTATTAGTATTACGTATTAGGAGTTTAGAGGCTAGCTTTAGCTAGTATGTATATAGGAGTTTGATTCCAATAGTGAGAGATAGATAGTCTTTAGTCTTATAGATGGATCCCCATACACAAGCTTGCCTACTTATTCTTAACCTTTAAAAGCAAGCCTTTGTTTTACTCATTTCTTTACTAAAAGCTCTCTATAAAAGACATCGACTTAGATTCAATCTCAATAACTCCTAAGCAATATAGATTTTTTCTAATAAGGTTATTAGGCTAGAATTCCTGTGCACGTAGCTTTTTCCTTAAAATATATAGACTCGATTCTAAGAGTACTTATATCTAGAAAGACGAACTCAACCCGGATAAGACCTGAGTTTGCTAGAGCATATCTCAGCTCTTCTACTCGGCTAGTTGTATACTCTAGAAGATTTACTTGATTCTATTTTTACTTGAAATCCCAAGGCATGACATAGACAATTGAGGCGCGGTAGCCAAAGGGAAAGTCAAAGTACTCATTTTGAATCACTTATATAATAAGAGTCTTCATTACCTCATTGATTAGCTAATTGATTACATACTTAATTGACTGCAATTTGATTCGTCGTACTAGCTGTCTGGTTTTTACCAGGTATACACCCCAAGAACTTCGTTCGTGGACCTTATAGGGCTTCTTTTTTATATAATATACCCCCCTACCCCTACTACAATAAATTCTTTTTTACAAGGCATGTAGGCAACTAAACTGTTTATCAACGGCAGTTATCCTTATCTGAACGAACACTGTTATTCCGCCGGGCTTTCCCAATGAAATGAAACCCTTATTTACTAGGATTCAAATCCAGTACGGTATATATTATGACCCGGTGTTACTAAACAAAAAGCTCCAGAATATTCTTTTGTTAAAACGACGCTCTTTTCACGGAATCTAGGCACAATAGATTGGGATAGAAAGAATCAGAAGAATATACTCATATCTCTAAAGCTTTGGTTGGACAGAACAACGCTGCCTTAGTCTTGGGTTGCAGGTTCAAGTCCTATAATCAGAGTCATAGAAAAAAAGGTTTCTAATGAATGGAAAGAGTCCTAGTAGAAGTGTTAACTACAGTTTAGTAAGTTGAGCCTTTCCTCGGATTGTACTATAAAGTCTAAATAGGTAAGTAGTTAATATACAATAATATGTCTTAAAAACGGTATAGCCCCAAAACTGAAAGTAAAGCTAAACCTTAGGAATCTCTTAAGAAAGTCCAAATTACGTATATAAAATCAGTAGTATTTAGAGCGTCTTATATGCCTCTTCCAATCTAGTAAAAAGTGAGTCTTAGAATTATTAAGATTTTTTGGAGTATAGCTACGTGGTAAAGCACTGGTTCATGGAATCAGTATGCAAGGGTTCGAACCCCTTTACTCCAGTAGAAAAGAAGAAAAGAGTCAGTCTAGTTTCCAGTGAAATGAAAAGAGGGCGTACTTCTAAGCAATGTGCCGTAAGAATTCTTGGGATGCCGAAACTTGAGGAATCAATTATCAAATCTTCATGGCCTAGTTTGTTTTCTTTATTCTTGTTTTTCTCAATCACACTTTTTATTACTTATATATATCAAAGGCTTTCTTCCTCAATGAATTAGGTAACTGATTCTTTAGTTTCCTCCTCTTCGTTCAGTCAGGATAAACCCTCCCTCTTCACTTTGTTCGGACAAGTAAACTTTCCTTGTGAATTACTTGAAATCCTTACTCTTCAATTCCTAATTACCCAAGAATAAAGACTAGAATTATCAAACTTTATTTCTTGAATTAACAACTATAAAGAAAGTTCAGGAAAGAAGGACCCCTTTAGTTAGAATGGTACTTTGTATCTTACTCTTCTGCATACTCCCAATCTTATGAGCTAGACTCCTCTTATCAGGCTTTGAACTCTTTATCTAAACTCATTTTTACATGGCAGCGGGCTGGTTACCAGAACTAATACATACTAAACTAAATATTCACTTCCTTAAATTATAACACGTAATCATGTAGCTTCATAGAACTCCTTTTTTGTATTTCTGTTTCTACTAGACTTTCCGATAAAAACCCTGTTATAAATCGATTAGTTACTCTTTCCGTTCCTGTAGTAGTATTGGTAACCCGACAATTCTTTTACAAACTCTCAAGACCTGTCAATAAATTAAGGAAGAACAACTAACTAAATAAAGCTAGTGTTTAGTGTAAGACCAACTACCAGAAATCAAATCTTAGAAAAGTGGGACTAATAAAATTAGATTTCCTTAGTGCCTCTAGTTTAGAAAACAAATTCATGATGTTAATTTAGTAAAAAAATTGAAGTAACTAACCTCCCGTAAGTTTTTTTTTCTATCAATTGAATACATTAGGTAGGATCAATGAAATAGGTAAGAATCGCTAAAAAATAAAAATGACTTCAAACCTAAACTAAAACATAGCTATTTGGATACCTTTTCTTATTTTATCTATACTAGAACCATAAACACGGAGAGGCTGCTGCAGAGCTTTCAAAGTTTGGCTAAACCCCATAATAAGGATTGCTTTTAGGAGAATTGAAACTATAAACTATAGATTTCTCACTTCACTATTCTTCGGCGGTGGACTCGCTATTATAGGTTCTCTTAGTAGATTTTTATATGGAGGGGTTCCATTTCAAAGGAAGAAAGAACTTGACTGAAGGCGTAAGCTTTCGCTGTAATATACACAGAGTTTTAGGTATAAACAGCAAAAGGTGTATATTGCCTTGATTTATCTTGTATCTGATGCTGAATCTCAAATA